>APFE030768324.1:9849-43463 GCA_000404065.3 Pinus taeda | reverse complement strand
TCTGGTTGTTGGGGAATTTCCTCTACTTGCTAAGGATTTTATTTTATTTGCTGGGGAGAATTAATGAGGGGGGGTGGGTGGTTTAGAGCAAAGCCTCTATTTATTAGGAGTTGGTCTAAGCGATGATGTTTCAGGGAAAGGAGCGGATGCTTTGCTTTTACAGTATAACGTGACATATTTTTTAGACAACCCAATATATAATAAGGCATGTTTATTAATTGACCATGCCTCAAATGATTTAGCAAAACGAAGTCGTGTTGGTAAATTACCTGGTAACGACCTTTGCAACTCAAATATTGCTTAACGAACTCCGCAACCTATGGCCATGGTGGGGGCAGTGACTGAAGTGCGACCCCTCTGCCTTTGACTTCCACATGCTCGCCTGGTAGGAGAAAGTCTTGCTGCACATTCAGAATAAGATGTTTTCTACTAAACAAGCATGTGCCATTGGTTGGTAACCCTGAAACTTGGACTACGTCTTCTTCTGTTACTAGAATTTGCACTCCCTGGACAATGGAAAATCCTTCTCTTAAGTTGCGTGCAAAATCGAGAACTTGCTGTGTATTGAAATCTGGAAGTTTTCTAAAATAGTCAACCCATCTTGCTTGCAGGAAAATTTGGTAAGCCTCTGGGTAGAGTTCCAGTAGTGCTGTTGTGCCAGGTTCATGTGTAATCTGATTTGCCCCCATAGTTGCTGATTCAGCGAAAATACACAATGCAGAGCCAAGTTGCCGAGTTTGAGACAGAGTAAACCGTTACAAATGAGGATATGCCATGACGAGGTGACTTTTAGATATTACCGCGAGGACTAGGGATGGCGGTGATTGAGGTGTTATGCAATAATTACAATGTTTTGGTAATCCCCCCAAAGCTACGGCTGAATGATCTGATTGGTAGTACAATGATTTCGGCAATCGTATCAACATCTCCACATTAACTATAATTTAATATCCACACGTAAACATGCGTACCTTTACTTTTACCTTTAGTTGCGTGCCAAAAAGTCTTATCGTGTCTTTTGCCGGATCAATAATGATTACAAAGGGTCTACAAGTGTGAAAATACAGGCGATTTTTATTACTGACAGGAAGTAGTAGTGAAGAAGTTTAATTATCAGAGTGCATGGCTGGTTCCTTTAATGAAGAGTAATATGTTCCATCAGGATAATAGTTCATTAAGCACTAAAACTGGTGTTACAGAATCGAGAAGTGATGTTGCAGTAACAGGAGTTGGTGCTGCAGCAGCGGGAAGTGGTGTTTGCGGTGGGAAGTGGTGTTGCAGCAACAGGAGGTGGTGTTGCAGCAACGGGAAGTGGTGTTGCAGCAACGGGACTTGGTATTGTAGCAACGAGACATAATGAAAGACTGATTTATGGTCCGAAAAACATTCCCAAGCTGCAAAATGATTCTTTTGGAATTTTTATTCTCATCCACCCTCCGAAACTAAGATCTACAAAATAATTAATTGTAACATGGCAACCCTTGGCAGGGATTATTATTTGAGAAATCTAATCTAAAAATAAATAAATAAATAGAAATTTAAGTGCCTTGAGGGATAGCAGGTTCCCCCAAAAAAACATAATGTATGTCTGCCATGCAAGTAGCTTTAAAATCATCTTTAGAAACAGGCCGTTGATACAAACGGAGTCGATACCCATTCACTAATAATGGTGTTCTACTATCATCAATTGTTAAGAGTCTGACTGTTCCATTTGGAAAAACAACATCTACTTCATAAGGTCCTAGCCACCTTGTTCTTAATTTACCTTGAAAATTTTCAAAACGGGAGTCATACAGTAAAGCCCAATTACCTTTTTGGAACTGCTTTTGCTTAATGGTTTTATCGTGCCACCTAGTTTTTTGTTGTTGGATCATGGTTGTTTGATGGATGGTATCCAACCTCTTCTCGTCCAATTCCTGAAGCTGCTGCAACCTAGCTGTTTGTGCATCAGTCAAGTCAAGGTTAATAGCTAAAGCAGTCCTTAAGGTTTTTATTTCAAACTCCACAGGGAAAACAAATTTTTTACCAAAAACTAATTCATAAGGTGAAAATCCCGTAGTATTCCTCCAAGTGGTTCTATAAGCCCATAGTGCTTCAGGCAACTTTTGAAACCAGTCCCTCCTATTTTCCTTTATTGTTTTTGTCAAAATGGCTTCTATGACTTTATTGGTGCTTTCCACCTGCCCATTTGCCTGGGGGTGATAAGGTGTAGTCATTTTATGCTTAATATGGTATCTCTGAAGTGTATCTTTGAAGCCATGAGAGTTAAAAGGAGGTCCCCTATCAGTGACTAGTTCCCTAGGCAATCCAAACCTAACAAAGATCTCTTCAAATAAAAATGTTAATACTGATTCTTCATTGGCCTTGAGGAGTGCCTTAGCTTCTACCCACTTATTCATATAATCCGTGCAAACTAGTATATATACTTTTTGATTGGATGGGGGGTTAATGGTACCTGTAAAATCTAATGCCCATCTTTCAAAAGGTTCAAGAATTACCTGGGGATTGAGTGGAATTTCATCCCTGTGATTAGGCTGGCCCATTCTTTGACAGCTATCGTAGGCCCTAACATATTTCCTTGCATCCTTGAAGAGTGAGGGCCAGTAGTAACCCATTCTGAGAACCTTGTGTGTTGTACTTTTATCTGCAAAATGCCCTCCATAAGGGCCATCGTGGCAGGCTTTCAATACATCATAAATTTGATCTTCACCAATGCACCTCTGGATCTCTTGATCGAGTCCTGTGTGAAAAAGACACCCGCTTATCCAGCTTTACCTAGCGCTTTGCTGAATGATCTTCCCTTTTTCTCTATGCGATAGGTGTGATGGTAGTTTCCCTGCAACTAAATAGTTGGCAATGTCTGCATACCAAGGTGATTGAGCAGATACTGCAAATAAATACTCGTCAGGAAAAGAATCATCTACTGGAATATTTTCATTAGTTTTTAACCGAGAAAGGAAATCAACAACTACATTCTCTTTTCCTGGTCAATCTACAATTGTGATATCAAATTCTTGTAATAACAATAACCACCTGGTGACTCGAGCATTTGTAATTGATTTGTTCATTAAGTATTTAATGGCCGAGTGGTCAGTATGCAAAAAAGTAGTGTAACCAGTAATATAATGCCGAAACTTATTGATAGCATAAATCACTGCTAGAAATTCCTTCTCAGTAACTGTATAATTAAGTTCAGCGGGGGTCATATTTTTACTAATAAAATAAATAGCATAGGGAATATTGTTTTCTTCTTGTCCCAAGACAGCTCCAATTGCAGTATCTGACGCATCAGAGGATATATGAAAGGGGAGTGCCCAATCAGGTCCTCTCAAAATGGGAGTTGTAGACAACTGATGTTTAAGTTCATTAAATGCTTTTTCACAGTCATCAATCCACTTAAATTCAGCATTTTTCGTTAGTAACACAAGCAGAGGAGAAGCTATTTTAGAAAAATTCTTGATAAATCTTCTATAATATCCAGTATGTCCTAAGAAGCTTCTCACATCAGTTTGTGTTTTGGGGATAGGGAGAGTCTGGATTACCTATATTTTAGTTGGATCGACTTGAATTCCTAGAAATGAGACGAAGTGACCCAATACAATACCTTGATTCATCATCATATGGAATTTTTCAGTACTTAAGGCAAGGTGTGCTTCTATACATCGCTTAAGTACTTTTTCAAGGTTCTGTAATGCATCCTAAAAAGTCATGCCATAAGGAGTAAAGTCATCCATAAATATTTGTAAGGAATCATTTAGCATATTAGAAAAAATCCCTATCACTGCTCTTTGAAATGTTGTTGGGGAATTACATAGCCCAAATGGAAGAACCCTATAGGCAAAGGTCCCCCATGGGCTAGTGAAAGTGGTCTTGTCCTGATCTTCGGGTGTAATCTTGATCTGATTATATCCGCTAAATCCGTCCAAAAACGAAAAGAATATCTTACCTCCCAAGTTATCTAATACCTGATCAATGAATGGTAAAGGTAAATGGTCTTTCTGGGTGGCCTTATTTAGGGCTCTATAATCCACACATACTCTCCATTTCCTATTTTTCTTGGGTACAATTAATAGTGGAGAAACCCATTCACTATCAGATATAGGATATATAAATCATGCATTCAACAATTTTTGAAGTTCTTCCTTCACAATTTCCCTTAAATTGGGATTCATCCGTCGTTGGGGTTGACAGACTGGGCGGGATCCTTCTTTAATATAAATGCGGTGGGTGCATAGTTAAGGAGAAATCCCCCTCATATCTGTGTAATCCCATGCGAATGCTTCTTTATTTTCACAGAGTAGCTTCATTAACTATTGTTTTTCATCATGTATTAGATTAGGATTTATATTTAATGTTTGGCCCGGCTCGATTTCTACTGTTATACTTTTGGAGGAGCTGCCAGCTAATGTCTGAGGTAAATTTTCAATTTTAAGGTTCTGCTGGGATTCAGAATCCAAGATTGCAGTGAAGTGATTATGTATTTCTGGACTGACCGAAGAAGGTTCAGAAATAAAGTTGTTGATTAATTCATCTTTAGTTGAGTCTTTGAAAGTTAAAGCTTGTCCGATAGTTAAAATAGGTTGGGTTTCCTCATCCTCATAATCTAACCATACAGAATTGTCATTATTAATCATGGGTGTGGCATGAGGATAAAGAGTAAGTTGTTTGGTTTCCTACCCATTAGAGATTGTCATTGATCCAGATCTACAGCTGATGAAGGCATCTATTGTAGCCAGCCAAGGTCTTCCTAAAATCAGTGGATGACCCCCCAACTTTGTTTTAGTTTGTAACACAACAAAATCGGCTGGGTAATTCCAAGATTCTACGGAAATTACTAGGTCTTCAATGACTCCTTCAGGTTTAATTGTAGAGCAGTCAGCCAACTCTAGAATGGTTGGGGTTTCCCTAATTAAATTTTTTAACTACAGTAATTGTATTGTTTCAAGTGTCATAATGTTTATTGCAGCACCCAGATCTACTAGAACTTTAGAGACAAAGGTTTTACCAACCTGAACTGTTACTGTAGGGTGACCAGGGTCACCATATTTCACAGGGGGGTCTTTTTCTGTCATCAAAGCATTCAGTTCTCCCATCACATGGACTGTGAGGGGTTCCTTAGCTTTTCTTCCAGGCTTTTTAATATAGATATCCCTAACAGTTCTAGCATAAATAGGAACATCTCTCAGTGCTTGCAATAGCGAAATTTTGACATATAAATTCTGCAATTCTCCTAAAAGGTTAAAAGCAGGTGGCTCAAGTGTTTTGGTAAGAGCCAGCCATTCAGGGAAGGGCGGCTCTGCTGTTTGAGCAGTTTTGTTGGAATATGATTCAATTGTTTCAGAATTGTTGTTAGATGACTTTTCTTTTCTAGTTTCCTCTTTTTCAAATTCAGTAATATCATCAATGATGGGTTCAACTATTCTCCTAGAACGTAAATGGATATCATTGCATTGCATAGGGGAAACAAGTTGAATTTAAATATCAATTACCTACAGAGCTTTATTATTATTCGGGTTGGGGTTAGGTTGTACAGGCAGCTGGGGTCTGATTGTCTGGTTATTTGGTGGAGCGTTAGATGGTAAGGAAAGAGATTGTTGGTGTTGAGGAAATAGAATCTATTGGGTTGTCCAGTTTGGGTTCCATTGATTGAAATAAGGTTGCTGTAGAGTCCAAGGATTCCACATGGTGGGATCGATAAAAGGAGGATTTGGTTGCTGCATAGGTGGAAAATGCATTGGATTAAAGGGTGGGTATTGCATTTCATTCATGGGTGGGTAATTTGTTTGAAAAGGAGAGTGATTATTCCAACGACTAAATGATGTGTTAGAATTCATACCTTGTCTTTTTGGTTGCCATTACCTCCTCTGTGTCATCAGGTACACTGCTTCAACTTCCTCTTCAGTTGATTGCAATGCTGCCTTTATTCCTGGCAAAGAAGGGCATTGTTGAGTCTCATGGTCCTTTTCACAAATAGTACAAATTGGTACCATGTCCAATGGGCATTACCTCAATGGGTGCTTCTCTCTGCATTTATAACAGAAAATAGCCAGAGCAGCTTCTGCTTCTGCCTGCTCCTTTTTAACCTGCAAGGCATCAATTTGTGAAGCAAAAGAGCTTAACATTTCAGTTTTAAATTCTTCAAGAAATTTACCTATTTCGGCTCGTGTTGCTCCTCCACGTGCTGATTTCTAGACTCTTGAGTATATACTGTACCTTCTTTTTGGTCTGCTTGCTGCTCCTCTGGAACATCTCATACAGAGGTTGACAATTTCATCAAGTGGTTATTTGGAAATATCCCCTTTTCCAAGCATATTCAACATGTCCAAGCAGTCATCTCGTACCCCTTTTAGCACTATTGTCTTCAGAATATCCTTACTCATAGTCAGATGATCAGATCGTTCTAGATTATACTACAGTCTTTCTACAGAGTCCTCCAGATTCCCATCCTCCTTCTGAACCATTTTAAACAATTCTTCCTTCCTTTCTCTTGTTCGGAAGTAATCCTGATATTTGGTCAGAAAACTTTCTTTCATCTGATCCCAAGTAGTGATTACCTGAGCTCCTAAGCTCATAAACCACCTTAACGCATTCCCTTTCAATGTTGCTGGAAAAAGTTTTAATTTCTGAGCAGGAGTTGCATAATAATAACTCCTACATAGTATATCAAATTCAAAGAGGAACTCATTAGGGTCTTCAGAGGATAACCCATGAAAATTAGGTAGTGCTATAGGTGGAATGTTCTTCATAGGGATTGTTCCTCTTGGGAGATCCCCAATAGGAAACTCCAGGGTGGAGAGTGAATTTTCTCCCCTTCCTTCCGCTCTGTTATCCTCCATTGGTCTTTTTCCTGAATCGCTTGCTCTATCTTTAGTATCTTCTGTTTCTTCAGGTTCTTCTACCGGTTCCTCAACGTGCTCTGGTGTTTCCAGCTTCCTTTCAGGTCCTAGTACTTCCTCCGTCTGGTGATCTGTTTGGGAGGAATGCTGGATCTGAGGTCTTCGGGAACTTGTCCTCTGGGATGTCTCGGATTTTGAAATGATCTCGTCAATGAAAGTTTTTCTTCCTCCTCCTGTGCCTTTGTCGCCTATAAATTTAGCTTTTCTGCGTCCTCTCATGCACCTGTTATTCTAAAGGAAAATCATTAATGCCCTTAAAATCTCTAGTCACCTTCCCCAGAAATGGCGCCAAAATGTTGGCTACTCGAATTGTTTATTAATTAAACAGTCGAGTACCACATTAAATTGTCAACCTGGGAAAGTCCTTTTGTTTCAAAGGTGACCTCATACTGTATGCACTCAATTCTAAAAGCATTAAAGGTTGTAGTATAAACAAATCTACTTTCTATCAAACCCTTGCTTTGTGTTACAACAACGATGATCTACTGCAGAAATGAAATGAAAACGGTTAACTAAAGGTAACAAATCTACATAAAGAAATGATGGTTGTTTCATAACAGAGGATCAGGACCCTATCCTCAGAGTAAGGATGTTCAACAACTGCCCCTGTAACCAATTTGCCAATGCACACTGAAAATCCTAATCACCAGTGACACACTCTTTCATAGCGCCAATTGATTAAGAAAACAGAGTATCAACAAAAAGGAAATATCAGAAGCATTGATTAGAGACACACTGAAATCACACACACACTTAACAGAAAAGAAATGGGTGAATCTTGTGAAGAAGGTGGGCCCTGTCCCTCTCACAAGATTCCCCGGAACACAGATTCTAAGTTAAAATGTTCAGAACAATGCTTTATTCATCCGCCAAAATGTCAAATTACAATAAGGATTCAGACTTGCTCTGCACTACAATACATCTGTTACAACTATCTCCCCCTCTCTAATGTAGATGTCTCCTCTTTATAGAGGAGACATCTATTACAATAGATTGTCATTATTCATTTAGTTTGACCCTTTTGTACAAAAATAGGAAATCAATTCCTGTTACAGCATGTTTTTACAATAGTGTGTAACTTTGTCCTCCTTCGTTAGTCGGATTCTTTTGCTGTTGCAAAGCTGGTAAACCTCAACCATCTCCTTGAGATCATCGTACTATCCTTGGCTGTTTCGTCATTGTTGTCAATTTGGTAAATCTCAACTGTTCCCTTGAAGTTCTCATGTTGTTCCTGGTGTTCCAGCATCTGTGACTATGTTTTTCCATTTTTAGATAGTTGTTGATTGTGCTGTGTCAGCATCTGCAAAGTATAGTTTTGCCAGCTTCAGACGGTTACTTCTCCCGCTAGAAAACTTCTATTTCAGCCATTGCATCATGAGGTTTTACCTTCTTTAGTCAGTTGTTGTTTCTAGTGTTGCAGCAACTGCACAGTTGTCGTTTCTGGTGTTTCAGCAACTGTGAATTATAATTCTCTGGACTTTGAATAGTTTCGACAATTGTTAGCGACTTAGTAAACTTCCAAAGATTAATTATAAATATAACATGAATATGTGTTGAATAATTAAACATATAACAATGAGGAGAGTTACTTCATACCTTTGGAATAATGAGGTCAAAATGTTATCAAGGGTTTCAACTTATGGGCTAAAGAGGGTAACATCATGACCAAATATAAGGTCAAAAGTAGACAATATGGAGTCCTAACACCTACTACCAGTTATCCTCCCAAAATCACGCAAGGTTCCCAGCTTGAATCTCCCAGAAACTATGTTGCCGAACAATACCTTTATTTTACCAGGCAAGGTTCCAAATGTGGGATCCCTTAATATGCCCTGACATTCAAATGTGATCGTTCTCCTGCCAATGCTTGGTATATTTTTGTTTCCAAAGCTTAGCCCAGGCAGTTGTCGATTCCTTGATCCACCTCCACCAGAGTTTGGCTCCCAAAACTCTGCTGAGGGTTTCAGTGTCATGAAGCCCCAAACCATCATCACTCTTGGGTTTGTAGACCTTGTCCCAAGCTACTAAAGCCCGTTTATTTTTCTCTTCTCCTCTGCCCCATAGAAAATCCCTTTGTGTGCTCCTGATCTATTGCTTGACTCCTTTAGGAGTAGGAAGAGCTGACAACATGAAAATGGGAATTTCTTGCAAGACTGCCTATGTGAGCACAAGGAACCCCACCAAATTTAAAGACCTGCATGTCAATTTCTTGATCTTGTCCTGAAGTTTATTTATAATTATCTCCCACACTTCCTTTCTTAGAGGTTTATCTGTAAGAGGTATGCTCAGATACTTGGAAGGTAGTTGGCCCGTTTGACACCCAATAATTTTGGTGATGTTTCTCTGAACAGCAATGTCACTGTTAAAGAAAAATCTTTTTGATTTTTTGAGGCTTAGCTCTGTGGCGACTACCATAGAAAAATCATTCAAGATATGTTTGATAACTCTTGCTTCCTTGACCGTGGGTGTGCTCTGCAACATTGTGTCATCCACAAATTATTGATGAGTATTTGTTGCTCCATTCAAGGTGAGTCTGATACCCTGAATTCTTCCTTCAGCATTTGCCATTTTAATCCCTCTGCCTAGCCCCTCCATCATGAGAACAAAGACGAAGGGTGAGAGCAGGTCCCCTTTTCTAGGACCTCTGGAGGGTGTGAAGGTTTTTGAAGGAGCACCATTAAGCAGGATGCAAAAACTGGTTGTGGTAACTAGTGCCATAACCCATTTTATCCAGTTTTGATTGAAGACATAGGCTTTTAGAATTTCCCTTATATAAGACCAGCTTAGCTTACGTAAGCTTTCTCTAGGTCCAACTCAATGATCATACCCGCTTGTTTGTTTCTTTTGAGAGAGTGTAACACCTCATGAGCTTGGATAATGTTGTTGAGGATTTGTCTTCCTTCCACATAGCCCGTTTGCTCCTCTAAGATGAGAGCTAGTAAAAGGGGCTTAAGTCTATTGGCGACCACCTTAGAAATAATTTTATACACCACATTACATAAAGATATGGGTCTGAAACCATCCGAAGTCATGGCTTTTTCCTATTTTTGGATCAAAACTATGAAGGAAGCATTAAGAGCCTTCAAAACCCTTTTAGATCTTATTGAGTCTTCCACCACCTCAAGGATGTCCTATTTGATTGTATTCCAACAGGCTTTGAAGAAGTCAACGTTGAACCCATACCGGCCTGGAGCTTTTCCATTATGCATTTCATTGATCACTTCACTGACCTCCTCTTCAGACACTGTCCTGTTAAGATTGTGTTTGTCCTCTCTGGTAACCAGCTGAGGGATATACTAACTGAAATGGTTGATGTATCTGGATCTATCCTCCAAAGGCTCCTCTACTATATTGAGGAGGTGTTGTACAAGGATAGATTCCATATCTTTGTGAGAGACGAGTTCTATCCCTTGAGAGTCTTTGAGCTATGTGATTCTATTGTGTGCCATGTGATCCATGGTGGATCTATGAAAGAAATTCATGTTTCTTTATCCCTCCCTAATCGACTTCACCCTTGATTTTTGTCTCGAGAAAATCTCCTCTTGCAAGAACCAGTCTTCCCATTCTTCCTGCAGAGAGTTAGCTAGCTTATTATGTTCCTCAGTAAAGCCATCTGTAACGCAGATTTGATTAATCTCCTATAGTTTCTTCTAAAATTCTCTTTTGGCTTTGAAGATATTACCAGATTCCTTCTTGTTCCAATCTTTAAGTCTATATTTGATATGTTTAAGTCTCTATTGGAGCAGGAACATTCTAGTGCCTTGAATGTTCAAATCCTCTTTCCACCATTTGTCAATATTGCTGGTGAATTTAGGGTGCGAGAGCCAGGCATTTTTAAACCTGAAAGGTTTGTTTCTTGGCATACCCAGAAAAGTGGCTTCCAGCTATACAGGCCAATGGTCCCAACCTCCAAAGGGGAGAATAGAAGTTGTTATGGTAGGGCCTGAGAGAAAGAGGTCCTCTGAAATAATGAATCTGTCTAGTCTAGAGGATACTTGTGAAACCCCTCCCCTCTTGTTGTTCCAGGTGAAGGTCCCATTCAATGTTTCAGTGTCCACTAACCCCATGTTCATTATAAAGCTCTGGAAGTCCATGGAGTCTCTACCAAGCTATCTAATACTGCCTTTTTTCTCTGTAAGAGATCTTATCATATTGAAATCTGTTGCAACGATCCAGAGAATATTGAGGTGTTTTCTCTTAGATCCTCAAGTGAGGTGAATTGTTATGTACCTAGGGGGGGTAATATGGGGTACCGAGGGAGGTACCCAAGGTAATAATGTAATAATGGGAGGGGCCATAGTAATAAATAAGGTGGTTAACCCATGTCATGTAAGGGACCACAAGTAGTTAATAATAATGTAATGGGCCCATGGTATTAGTTGATAGTATGAGTAAACCATGGTATTGATGCATGGTATTGTATGTATGAGGCCTATATAGAGGCTAGAGACTCCACATGGAGGGATATGAAGATGAAGAGAAGTATTCTTGTATGAATGGGTTGTGGAGTATTCTCCTTCCTTAAGGAGTGAATGTATGGTGTTTCCCTACCTCAAGGGTTTGATAATAAAGAAGCATTCTATCTATTTCTATCTTTTTATTCTTGGGTTATTTCTGTTATCATAATATCTTTGAGTTAGATGTACAACAAGGGTACCTCACTTGTTGTAGATCTAACCCAAAATATTATAGATCTGATAAGAAAGTATAAGATAATGCAAATAAACCCAAGAAATAGGATAGAAATGCTTCTTTATTATCAAACCCTTAAGGTAGGGAAACACCATACATTCACTCCTTAAGGAAGGAGAATACTCCACAAGCCATATGCCTGTCCATACAAGAATACTTCTCTTCATATCCTCCATGTGGAGTCTCTAGCCTCTATATAGGCCTCATACATACAATACCATGCATCATTACCATGGTTTCCTCATACCATCAACTAATACCATGGGCCCCTTACATTATTATTAACTACTTGTGGTCCTTACATGACATGGGTTAACCACCTTATTTATTACTATGGCCCATCCCATTGTTACATTATTACCTTGGGTACCTCCCTCGGTACCCCATATTACCCCCCATAGGTACATAACACGGGGGGTTGGGTAGAGGATAGAGTCTCTGCAGCTGTGTGCATAGAGGCCTGGAAGAGTTCACAGCTGTGTGTGCGGACCCCTGCAGCTGAGTGTGCAGGGCAGATTTGGATGTAAGAGTGATATGTGGAAATAAAGATAAGTTTATTCTGAATTCTATGTTAAATCTAAATTATTGCAACTCTGTTCTTTTATAGTTAATAAAACTAGTTTGATCTGCGCGCCTATTCTTATTGTATACTTGTGAATCGGATTTAATCTTAATACGCGAATTGAATGAAAGTGATAAATGTTTGCTTAAAGACCCCAGTAAAAAAAGATCTGTATTGAAATATTTCATTCACTACATGAGATCTGTAGACTGCGCGGGTATTTAGGATCCGCGTGAATATAGCGCAACGTGAAGCCTCCAAACTGCATCCAGACATCCCAAGGGTGCGGAAACCTGGTTCCAGTACCCTCGCCTGCTACCTCGGGTGAGACCTCAATCCGCGCTTCGCGTGCTGTTGCCGAAAGGGCAGGTAGCTGTGGGATTTTCTTGGCTAAATAATTCTTTCGAACCTGGGTCAAGCCCATATAATCCAACAAATGGTTCCGTTTCCAGGACCGGGATCTACCTAAGGGGTGTCTGATGTGGGAAGACTGGAACCCTACAAAGAAAGAGATTGAAGAAGGGTGGGATCTGAAATTCCATGAGTTTGCAGTTCTGGAAAATAGGGACCCGCGAATATCAGAAGAAGATTGGCTAGACCAGTATATATTCACAGACATTCACGAGATCTTCTTTGCGTCATTCCCGGTAGAGCTGTACGAGTGGATCGTAAGGCTAGCTGACAGCATGGGAAGGTGCAGTTTGGACCAACCTATTGTGTAGACCCCGAAACTGGTGCGCCAGTTAGAAGCCACCGAGGATAAGATCACGCGCGTAATAGATCATTGGCTGGATTGGGTAATAGGAGGATTTATCATTGAGTTTGCGATAGATACGACCGTGATCTATAGCGAGGCAAAAAGATGATTTTTTCAAGGACCGCGAGGTAGGTATATCAAATCATTGAATACGTGGATTAAGATTTTGTTATGTGAAAGATAGATTATGCACGTTGATTAATGTCTGGAGTAATGTGAAGTGGAAGAGGTTATTGAATGGGAGGAGTAGAGAGCAGTCGGTTAGCTTCCATTACCCGGGAAAGCAAGGAATAACTCATGAGGTTCTCAACAGGAAGTTAGGTTCGGTTGATTAGGGAGCGCTTCCCACTGATACCACCTCCATCCATGCCATCACTCACTTCACCTACTTCGAAACCGTCCACGCCAACTCCAACACCACCAACTCTACCAAAAGTGAGGATGGAAAATGAAATCAAATTACCAATATTTAAGGTTGAAGGGAATGAGGAACTAGGACGATTATGGTTTGTGATAAAATTTGTGTGGGACACTCAGGGTATCACAGATGATAACATCAAGGAGGCTACCCTAGTTAGTACGTTTCAGGACCACGCACTGACTTGGTACATGAAGTATTCAAGTAATCATCCAACTGAAGCCATTACTGCAATCCGGGAGGTGCTAAATAAGGAATTGGTTTCAGGGGCCCAGACGGTTATTGGTTTCAAAGAGATTGTAATGATGCCTGGTGAAATTTCGTGGGATTTGGATTAGAGGTTGAAAAGCACTATCCGCGAGGCCAACATGACACTGACAGATGAGCAGCACTGCACTTGGTTTGATATGTCATTAATGCCATATCTGAGATTGGCCTTGGTGCAGCAAAAGATCTCAACCTAAGCTGAAGCATTGGAAGCAAAAATGCGGCTACATGAAACTCCAATCCAAGATCCAGGGGTGGGAGTATCGTAAATCCAAGTGCAAATACAAAACTTATGTCTGGAGATGCGAAGCTTAAAATAGGGACAGGCGCCTATGACTAAGATGCAAGAGGAAGTATCATGTCTCAAATGCAAGGGACCGAGCCATGACAAAGACCACTGTCCAATCTTTGTGAATCCTATGATAGGAGGGGGGCCCATAACATTGCGACCAGAGGTACAAGTTGGGCCAAGCATAGCACCCGCACTCTGGTGTGCAATCTGTGAAGTTGGAGGAAAGCATGCCATGGACAATTGTCACCTATTGCCAAGTCTACGACAACCCCCTCCTCAACGCTTATTTCGTAACTTTTTCTGGATGGTGGGCCACGAGGAAAGAAATTGTCGTAGTTACCAAATGTTGATGGATCAAACATCAGTGTATAGGATGCAAACAAAGGTGTGTGCACAGGACTCCACTTCACCAATCTTACGGGGAGGGTAGCAAGGGCACGGACGGGGCTACAGAGGCATGGGACCTGGACAAGGGCGAGGGAAATTAATTTGTTAAAATTGTGGAGGTCCGGGGCACTACACGCGGGATTGCATGAACCCAACCAAAGCTTGTTGTCCTTACTGCTACCAATTTGACCACGAAGCTATCGATTGCGCCATGTTGATCACTCGAATGCGTGAAAAGGGGGTGCTCCTGGCCAGCCCCACTCAAAATGTCCAAATGATGAAGGCTGAACTCCGTGCAGAGGAACCGACCATAAATATGATTCTCCAAAGTGGCGTGACCATTGGAGAAGATAAGGGGAACCAGCCAGAGACATATGCATGGGTCCGTAAGGTCCCCCCAAAACAGCCGGACTTTGATTTAGAACGTGCGAAGGAAACCTTTATGGAAGCCAAGAAGAGCTTAGCAGAGGCTTCTACATCGGGGAGTAAGGATCAATTCAAATCAGAGAAGGATACATCTATGTTAACTACTTTCTTGGAAACATGCCTGCACTTACTAAGGGATGCCAAAGTGGTAAGGGGGCTGAAAAAATTGATAACTCGGTGTGCGAGAGTGGATGAACCGCAAATAATCCTAAAATTAGGAAAATATTCTTTGCGCACTGGACAGGAAATGCGACTAACAGTCATTATCAGGGACTATGAGATGGATCAGGTTGTTTTAGATTTGGGGTCTGATGCAAATGTCTTACCAAAGTAGACTTGGGAACACATGGGCAGGCCTCCACTGCAATGGTCGCCGATTCAACTAAGGATGGCTAACTAGCAAAATATTCTGCTTATGGGACGTCTACACGGAGTTACAGTAGACATTGATGGAGCCATCACCCAAACCGATTTTGAGGTTATCGAAATTGTGGATGATAGTAATCCATATCCTGCACTCTTAGGGATAGATTGGGTGATGGATATGAATGGAGTCATCAATCTCAAAAAATGCAAGATGATCTTCGAAAAGAAATCTCTCGGCGTGGTGGTCTCATTGGACCCAACAGAAGGGTCGCGATATACTGAGCCCGTGCATGACGCAGAAAGCGACAACGAGCTGGATTGTATATACCAAATTACTGCGCAAGATCAAGATAGGGTCAATTCGATAACAGATGGTCAATTCTCAGGGGACCGAGATAGTTCTTGCACATCAGACTCAGATGAAGAGGTTGAACAATGGCAGAACTGACTACATGAAGTAACCACGCTCAATTATAATCGGATGGTGACAGTGGGGGTAGAGGAACCGCCAAAGAGATTTGCGAAAACACTCCGTGCAGCTGCTGCTCCTGAATAGAGGGTCACTCCAAAGATGCAAACAACAGGGCGTAGATGTCGAAGGAAGTCACGCGCATGGTCGAAAGCATGAAACAAAGTACGCATTCCTCGCCAGCCGAGGCTACCAGTATCTAAGGTATGGGTATCTACCCAGCTTGGAAGTAGTAGCCTGAAGCCCCCTTAATAGACCAGCGCCAAGGTTAGCAGAGTTTCAAGGAAGTTGTGGATACCACGGGTACACTGGGCCTGCAATAGAGAACAAAAGGAAGTTCAAAAAAGACTGAGTGGCTGTGGATCCTTGAACACCACTAAACAGGAGTTACGACCAAAGAAGCAAGGTACACTGCAAAGTCGAGGGGCCCTGGAATGCGTCATGACATTGCTACCATGGCTGTGCCTGCACTCACGAAAGAGCATAAACCCTAGACCGATTACCCAACTACTTCAGAAGTGCTTGCAGCCCAAGCTAGCAAGGACGAGCCGATCTTGCACAAAAGGTGCGATCACCTGACTAGCAGGAGAAACTACACTCTCAGTACCTCAGGCAGTTGAAAGAAGGTGCGAGACTATAAACCAACCTGTGGAAAACCCATGTGGAAAAAGGAATCGTCACCAAGCTAAGAAGTTCCTAAGTTCGCAGCTGCACCTAAAGGATAGCGCTATTGCAGGGAAAAATCAAAAGATAACCATCTGCCACATGGGGCTTGACAGGCTAGTCAAATCACTTATGAGAAAATGTTGTGCCAATGAAGTGCCCGCCATTGTCATCGCATTAGCAAGACAGTGTGCCGAAGGGGTTCAGTTCAATTAGGCACAGTTCTTATGCGACGAATTTCTGACCAATTGTCAAGAAGCATAGGACAAAGGTAAGACCTTTCATTATGCATGGTTGCTCTTATCAATCCTTCTAGTTACAGGGGACTTGCCACCGGAGAGCTAATTTCCCAGCATTGAGGATAGTCTACCTGAGGCAGTACGGTATATTTCACTTTGGGCTACAAAGGATGCAGCAAGGGTTTCTGCGATCTGGGCATTTTGGACCTCCATGGAAGGAAAGATATAGACGCGGATTGCTCAAAGACTGTGCATGTCCCCCACAATCTACAACAACTTTCAAAGCACGGCTGAGTTCAAGGTAGACATGCAACACATGTATATCTACGCATGAAAGGACCTAGAGCGATCTTGGGTTACACTGCCATTCCTTGCGATGGATGATGCCATTTACGCAGTATTAGCAGCATGGCCTTTGGAATGGCATGCCCCAGATAAGACCATCCTCGACTTAGTGGCTGCACAACAACAGAAGAAGGAACACCAACAGAGACTCATCCAACTCGCAAAAAAATCACGACAGGAACACTAGGTCGCTTTGCAGCAAGAAGCTGCCATAAGCCCAATAGCAACAGAGAACCAGACAGATCAAGGAACGAATTTGGAACAGGATCCACAACACAACACAGATATGCAGGACCACCTCAAGCGATGACGCACCGAGGAATCATCGGCCGCATGGAAAAAGTCCAAAACAGTGAAGGTGCTGGAAAAAGACTTCATGGAGCGCAGCTAGCCTGTCAGCGATGTTACCACTAGTGTGTTGCCCGAGCTAATCACTACACAGACAACTGTGTTGGGGGAGATCAAAGCGCAGTTTGTCATGTGGAAAGAGTTAATCTTGCGGACAAAACCAACCTCCCTAGAAACCTAAGGTTTTCTAGTGACAAACAAGACAATTAAGAGCAATCCTTCTCTAAACATGCATTTACCATACAAGAAATCAAGTGTTTAGATCCTACCTGTAGTCCAACACTGTTGTAGCAGTCCAGCCTCTTCGATCCAGATGAGCTCCTCCTTCACTTCGAAACCTGCATTCACTAACAATCAAACGATTACATAGCACCTAAATATCACATAAAATAAAACATATTCAACATACAAACCAAGGAGTATATGAAACAACTCATTAACAATAAATTGTTGAGAAGAATGGACTTATTTGTATTAATAGGAAACAAAAGAAACCATTACAACCTGAGCCTTGGTGTTGTGCAAGTTCCTCCCAGGGCCCAGCAAGAGTTTTCCTCTACTTTGACAAGCTCACCCACTTCCAAATGAAACAAGAAAGGATGGTAATCTCTCCTCACAAGCTTACAATGGAAGTCCTAATTCCAGCAGCATCTACCCTTTGGAATATTCAGCTTTCAACCTCCCTCCTTCTGGCCCAATGCCTGCATTTATAGTGTTCTAGAGGAAGTTAATCAGGTCCACCATCAATGGGATAAGCCCCTTTTTGGATGGGGTAGCTCCCCACTTGATGGGATAAGTTCCTCTTTCATAGGGATACATGAACCATCTGGAGGCGCTTAATACACATCAAACAAGCTTCTAGAATGCTCTAGAAATGACCACAAGTAACTTTTTTAAGATGAAACTCGCGCCTTTTGACCTTTACAGGAGTACGCACCCACCCCTTTACATACAGAGTGTACAAGTACGCAGGTATTATGAACTTGGGATGCGTACACGCAAGTAAGGTTGAGAGAAACTGCGTACCCAGAGATAAATATATTTTTAAAGACTTTCTCTCTTTCTTGAAGTTTGACATGGAGAGCAGAGGTATGAGGCTTGCCAAGGAGGATAGTATCACAGTTGATGGAGCCATACTAACTACAAATAGTCATGGTGACAAATTTTAGTGTAACACCTGCGCACGCATCTGGACAAATGGACGTAGGCCTATGGAGAAAAGCCCCAACCTGTGTAGAGGTACATGTACCCCACGCTAAAATACCTGGTTAATAAGCATGTGTTGTGGGGGTGAACTTGCAGATGGCTCTTAATGTTGGGAAGACATTATGCAGGAAGAGAAATCACACAGAAAATTCTACGCGTAGAAGCGTTCAACAAAGTACTGGAAACCACGCTGACCAAGGTATGCAATACGCAGCGAAGTGATTGAGACCTACGTATGCCATCAATGTTATGGGCTTATCGAATGACATGCAGGAAACTAATGGGATAGACACATTTTAGGCTTGTCTATGGAGTGGAAGTCATAATTCCTATGGAATATATCATGCCTAGCCTGCACATAGCAGTGCTCATAGGTATGACGGATCACCAAGCCATAGAAGAGAGGCTCGTGCAGCTGGAAGAGCTCAAACGAGAATGATTTTCGGTTGGATTCCATCAGCAGGACCAAAAGCAGTGCGAAAAGGCATGGCACGACCGATACATCAAGCTACACACATTCAAGGTAAACAATTTGGTTTTGTTGTATGATAGTAAGTTTGATAAAATCCCAAGGAAATTCAGAATGCACTAATTAGGGTTGTATATTATTAAGGAGATTATAGATGGTGGTGCGGTACAGTTGGTAAAGTTGAATGGCAATCCTTTCCTAGGAAAAGTGAATGGTAGTCATTTGAAGCCATACACAGGTGGCCTGGCCACCTGACTAGCCGATCAAAGCACAGTCTTAGCGCTCCAGGAAGCTAAAAGGAGGCACGTGACTATAAACTACTCTGTCCGGGAACTACGTGATGTCAAGACTGTGTGCAGTAACGAAGTGTCACAGGGTCTGCGACAGCGAGAAGACATCTACACTCACGCACAGGTCTGCCAGAAAGTGACCATTATAGTCACTATTCATGATGTGATGCTTGGTTTGAGGCCAAATGGAGTGGGCAATAGGCATTTAAAGCGAACTTTATGGGCTAGATTCTTGAAAATATGCTGCCAGGCTAGCATTAATGGACTGAATGTGGGGGGAATGGCCAAATTCAAATTTGAAAGGTGATATAAATTACAAGTGGATGTCCAACAAACAACACTTGGCAATTTGAGAATTGAGTTGTTGTGCGCTCATGTATTCATGAACCGAGACTTATTCGATATTCTAAAATTGAATTCGGTGTTTGAAAAATTCCCAGAAACACTGAGAAAAATGTGGAATAACATTATGTCAGCACCCGAAGAAGCCATGGACACAGGAGTAGTGATAGTCAAGGAAGCCGCGCAAGAAATTCCAGAAGTAGAAGCCCTAGAGAGCGATAGAATAATCGTTGAGGTCCTTAAATCACTGGGCACGCTGAGACCTAAGAAGGAAAGTAGGCCATGATACAGTGTGCGTCTCGCCCAGAAATCCACTGAGGACCAAGCTCACATTGGAGTAAAAGGGGAAGGCCATTAATTTGGAGGCCGATGAGGAGGAAGAGTTTGAAGAAATCCTAGTAGAGGAGGAGGATGTAGAGATGGAAGTCCAAACCCAGGGCATGGACCCTATCACTAGACTGTCGGAATATGTTCCTTTGCGAAAGGGTAAAGCTAAGGATACAAAGGATATAGATGAGAGCAAGAACTCTCTACAAAATCCCCTGCTCCCAAACTATATTGTGTTTGAAGGAGCGCACTTGGGACGGATTCCCGTGCCGAAATTTGAAGATTAGGACCTCGCGTACCACGAGAAGTTCCTACATTTAACAACTGCGAAGCTAATGCACGAAAATATAGATGCACCAGCTGGAATGATAGAGTTGGAGCCATGCAAATGGCTTAAAGGTGTTGAGAAAGCAAGATTGCTAAACTTGCTCTGGGTGCCACATTACCACCACGCCCCAGTGACCATTTTCGTCATCAGGCAGCTTCTTTGCTTTTTGCATGATGGGTGCTTGTGGTTGGAGGAGCCCATCCCCATCATAAACCATATGATTGACCAGATTCCACGGCTCCCATGCTCAGGGGTGGATCCAACAAACATTTCATAGGCAAAAGGAGGCAAGTTAGCCCTCACGGAGGCAATGAAAAAGAAGTTCAAGTTGGAGAAGAACAAGCAAGGGTATGCCATCTCTAGCATCAACAACCCTACAGTCTGTTGTGGTAAAAACACAACAACCTCCATTATTGATGCGTCCACTTCGAATAATGGGGACCCTTTCTATAAAAATTTGGCTAAACACCCTTTTGGATTTTTATTTTAGTTAATTGCCCTATGCTTTCGTTAATTTTTAGTTTTCTTTGGATTCTTGTTTTGATTGCTTTGATAGAATCGATTTTTTATAAACTTCCCATTGACGTTTGTTTCACCTCGTTTGGTCAACTGGTTTGAAAATGGCACTCTTTTGAAGTCTCATCATTTGTCTAGCCTGGGTTAAAAATGTATAAAATGTACAATATTACATTTTGTAAATAAATTAGTTCAATAAGGTATTCATTTTAAATATTAACCCGTAGCAAGTTTTTACTAACATTTTTCATTTTTTAGTCATGCAGCCAAAGTATTAATTATCGGGGTTTTAAGAAACTCACTCTAATTTCCAAATCAAATCCTAAACTTAAAAAACCCAAACATTCAAGTGGTTGTAGTTTAGATAATTTCGCAGCTTAATTAAAACTCATTAAAATAAAATCAAAACCAAAATAAAAAATAATATTAAATATTAATTTAATTAATTAATTAAATTAAAATTTAATATAAAAAATAAATAAATAATATATATCGCATCGGGAGTTTATGCGATATCGCATCGCAAGTTTTATTCGCAACACATTTTCAAAACTCATTATTCATCCCCGATGCGAAGTGCCGATTACCCATCCCCGACGCGAAGTGAAGTGCCGATAAAGCATGGAGCATGGTGCATTAATTCAAGGTTTTATTTAAAAACTTGGTATTCATTTCAAATGGCTCACGTATTAATTCATGTTTTTAAGAACGATTTGTGTGAGTATCTTACCATAGGAGTAAATAAATAATAGTGTAGGTTAATATATATATATATATTATTAGTCTATAATATATATTAATATTATTATATTATTTAAAATAATATGTAATATATTATATTATTTAAATTAATATGTAGTATTTAATTAATAAATTTTAAATTAATTATATTAATTAATTTATGATATTTAATTAATTTGATTAATTTAGATTTAAGTATCATTTAGAATTAATTTTTAATTAGATTTAATTTGTTTATAAATAGTTAATTAGATATTAGTTAGTTAGATTAATGATTAACAATTAAATTAGAAACTAATTTAGGATTAGATTTTTAATTCAAATTCTGATTTTTAGCCCAGCGACAGAATTTCCAGATTTACATCAGATTTGACCCATCAACTTTGGAAGCTCATAAATTGAGTTCTATTTGGCCAAATGAGGCCCAGGACGGCTCATTGGAAAGAGAAAATCAATGAGAACATTTTTTAAGGAGGTTTCACCAACAGATTTGATCATTTATTGGGCAAAAAATTAGGCAGAAGGTCAGGCTCCGAATTTTGAAAACAAAACCAATTTTCTGACTTATTGTTTTCAATTTCATTTGTCCAAAGCCTCTTCTAATTGCAGATCCATTGGTCAATAATATCATTTACCAATCAAACCATTCCAAGCATCAATATAGAGCTTAAATTTTGTTTTTAATTATTTATTTAAATAGAATTTCATTGGGTTTGATTGAATTGCCAGAAATGATATTTTGATTGCATTTTAATTTATTTTGATTTCTTTTGCAGGAAAACAGTGGAAGAAATATGGAAAAAGAATCTCAATCAATGAGAAGGCTCCAGCAATTGAAGATCAGAATTAGGAGCAAATAAAAATTGGATTTAGCAGATTTCTCTTCAACAAACTTTTCTCTCAACAATTCCTTGACCAATATTATAAATAACAAATTGCAGAATGTAAAAGGCTGCTCTCCTCTGTAATTTTAGACTTCTAAAAGCACTATTGTAATTGGAATTTAGAGTTGTAGGAGGGAGGAGTGAAAAATCTCAGATCTGGGAATTATTGAGGATTTTCCCTTTGTATATTGAATTATGCATGAAGAACAAAGCTTGCACTATTGTGGCTCTAGTTTGGAAGACAGAAGTTCAAGCAATGTAAAGGGCTGTTGGAGACCAAGAACAGAGAAATGGATGCAATAAATTGGTATTTCTAATACTACTGTTTCAAATATCAGTTTTAATTTTATGGTGACAGGAATGTGTCGTTTTATTCATGTTTGTGCACTATTGTCAATATGGGTAATTTGTCTCAATTTTGTTATTATGTATCTCTGTTTTTATGGATTAATTTCTCATTTCAGAGTAACTATTTACTCTGAAATCTATCTTATGAAACCAATTTATTGAATGGTAATGTGTTGTGAACTATTTCCACATATCATTATTCAATTATTGGATTTATTGATTTGGTAATCAATATCATTTTTGTGAACTACTTCCTGGAATGTTATTGGTTTATTATTTCAGTTAAGAGGTCTCAATAAGATGTTTTTTGATAACTATAATATCAATTAATTGAACCACTTCATTAACTTGATATTCATTATAAACAAGACATGTTTAAATCCCAATATTTTAATTATCTTGCTCTTAGTTGGGTTAGATCTATATCTAGCTAATTAAGATAGGATTTAGATTAGCTTCTTTTGCTTGCATCATAGAATAAGCTTTCATTTAGAGTAAATTCTACATTCTTTCAAGTCCTCTTCTCAAAGAGGAAAAACTTTAGTTGTGGCTTGGTTGAACCCAAATCAGCTTAAGGGTCATTCTTTTGCCTAATCAGCAAGGAGAAGTGATTTGATATCCCTGTCTATTGGTAGTGAAAGACATATCATAAACCAATAGCTATAGGGAGAAGGTAACTGGACCTAGTTTAACCAGTCGGAGCCACCACACCAAACGAAAAAGGAGCTGCTTTCAAGGTCCGGACCGGGTGGTTATCTCCCAATGTTGTTGCAGCGATTTTCGAGGCATCAACAGAACCACAGAACTGTTGCACCCATAACTAACAATGCTACCCTATAGCTTGTACAGAGTTCCAATATGAACTCCCTGTATCAATAACAGTGGTCCCCAAACCATCTCGCAGGTATCCTTCTCGAACATAGTTTTAACACCTACATCATCGAGCTTGCTTACAAAAATCAGATTTTTGGCCAATGTAGGAATATGCGGAACACCCGAAAGTGTTCTAACCCTGCCACCATGCAACTTCAACTTCACTTTTCCGCGATCAACGATTCTAGCCTTCCTATCATCCCCTAGGAAGAAATCACCACCCTTGTATTTCTCATACTCACATAACTACTCTTTATGGGGAGCGAAGTGAAAGGATGCACCTAAGTCAATCAACCATGCATCATGATCTACATGTGTACTTAAGGAAGCCAAGTACAGATTCCCACCTCTCAACAAAGGTGGTTTTTGCCTCTGCAGAAGGAGCATCATCAGACCCCTTTCCTTTGTCAAGAGCTTTATATTTATAGTCCCTTTTGTAGTGCCCTTCCTTTCCGCATTTCCAGCAAACCACCTTTACATGTTTTCCTGGAGATTTAGATCTCCCTCTAGATTTAGATCTCCCACTCAATGACTTATTTTTGTTCCTGTTCTAGGACCGTCCTCATACAGACAAGGCATCACCATTCTGGCTCTCCATATTTTTTCATCTCATCTCCTCTGTCAGCAAGGATGAGACCATTTCATCAAATGGTAAGGAAATTGCTGGTGAGCTCCAGTATTACAGCAATGATGCTGCAACTCTTGGGACTCCCTTTTTTACTTTTATCAACCCAGTTGTTCGTAATAGACTTGGAAGCGATGGTGCTATATGCACAAGTACTAGCTCTTGCTGCAGGCTATCACTTGATCAGCTGGCACAAGTTCGCTAGGAGCTTAAGCCAAATTATATAAGCTCTTAGAAGAATCTTTTAACTGTGATGGATGAAAGCTAACTCAAAAGAGGCTAGTCTAATTGCATAAAGAAGCTGAAAGCTGAAAGGAAATGCAAACCCTAGCAAACCCTAGTTTCACCAACTAACCCTACTGGTGCAAGAAAAGAGATGAAAGTGGTGGAAATGGATGCCATTGACTCTTGGAAAGGTAAAATGCATGTGACTAAGCTACTTCTAAAGTGAAATCTGGAAAAAGCATCTTTTTGGTATTTTTGAGTAAGTTGGCAGAATTATTATGCATGTGCTTTAACTATTTTTGACTGTGCAGAGGTTGATTGGCAAAATGAAATGGAGTGGGCACTTGCAGGAGGTTGGGAAGGTGAGAAGATGACCTAAGGGGTCCCTAGCATCCTTTCAGAGAGTTTCATAGTGATCAGATCTCGAAAAAATTCTCACGTGAACTTCTACAGGAAATCTGCAAGGGTTCTATAGGATATTCTACTGGAAGTTCTACAGGAAGAGCGAAAAGAGGATTTTAGAGGGTTGATGGTGGA
Organism: Pinus taeda; assembly: GCA_000404065.3. Classification (NCBI taxonomy): domain Eukaryota; kingdom Viridiplantae; phylum Streptophyta; class Pinopsida; order Pinales; family Pinaceae; genus Pinus; species Pinus taeda. The sequence continues at coordinate 18,625 of APFE030768324.1, read as the reverse complement.
AAAATGGTGGGAAAGTGGAAATGGAGGATGGATGAGGATGTGAAGGGGCCTAGGACCTAGTACATGAAGGTAAGGAGTGATGAAGGTGGTTGGATTTGTTCAAGGATGGAGGGAGCAATGTTGCACAAGAATGTAGAAATTAGGGCAAATTGGAGCAGGTTGTATGATTGAGAAAGGATAGGCAGGGATTTATTACAGGTGCTCTGCACATTATTTTCCAAAACGGATTGAGCAAAGACTAGAAAAACCAGAGATCTATGTATTTTGACCTACTCTAACCTAAAAACTAGAAACATGATGAACATAAGTTTATAGACAGGAAATCATGCAAGATAACTATGGAAACTAAGCAAGAACAGATCTAAACATGCAAGTACAACTGGTATCAACTTTTCCAACTAAAAATTTAACACTAGCAATTGCATTGGAAGGCAAAAACAGTGTTTTTGTGGCAGTAAGTATGCCTTAGCTCATAGGAAGGAGAGATGAGATCAATGACTACTTGATGGCCCTTTTTGCAGATATTTTCTGTCACAAAACTGTCAAATCAACTTGAAGCATAAAAAATATCTTAATCATCAAAAACAGCCTAAGTAACAAAGCAAGATTTTAACCTAAATGATTGAAATTATTCTATGAAAGCAAAAAAACACATAAAAGCACAAAAAGGAGGTACTGGCACTTGGGTTGGGTCAAACTCCAAGAGCTACAGCCTCCTAAGAAAGCTCAGAGCTGGTGCAAATTGAAATTTATCTCCATTACTCAAAAAATAATCATGTCACAAAACTGTTTACAGCAAGAGCTCGAAAATGAGCTAAAATGTAGAGCTGCACTAAAGTGAAAAAAGAAATTTTTTAATAGCTAAACTACCAAGGCTTGAAGCCTTCCTACTTATGCACCACGAGGACTCCCAACAGCCCTCCTTAACTTTAGGAGCTTGGTTGCTCAAAACTGCAGTTAATAAGCCACTTCACAAAATCTTCTCAGCGGCCCCTTGAAATCATCTTTAGTGGGCTATTGAACTCCAAGCTGATGGTGGAGAACTCGAGGAAGGGGTCATTTAGTGCAGGAGACACCCTTCGTACAAATCCTTAGCCTTGTTCCTTCGTATTTGGTTGTCAACTTGCTCATAAATTCTTAACCTTGGTTCAAAACATGTCCAAGAATCTGCAATAAGCACGTATTAGACTTTGTGGTCAAGTGATTATTCTCATTCATTCAATTAACATAAATATATTCAAAAGAATGCATAAAACTATGAAGAATGGTGGATTAATCGAGAATAATAGGCAAAATGAGCCCAATAAGTTACCCATTTTTGGGGCTCATCATCACCCCCCTGTTGAATGTGTTGCTCATCCTTTGAGCAACTAATCTAGCTCATCATCTTTGATTGCTTTGACTACCTCTCTAATATCCCAGGCTTCCGAGGTGATGTCCTCTTCTCGATCATGAAACCTTTCTTTTCTCTCTACTTCCTCCCATTGCCTATGTTCTTCTTCTTCTTTGACCCCTTCCAACATTCCCAAAAGTAATGGAATGGACCTAGCATTCGACAAACCCCTTCCTCAATATCTCATTGAAACAAGAATGGTTTTGACTTGTGAATGGATGTTGTAGGCAAAGCACCTAAAGGGGTCCATATATCGAATGCAACCTCATGGAATCTCGTCTGAAAGGATGCGTAAGCAGGCTCGATTGAATAAGGAGAGGATGCGGAGCACGCTCGACCACCGGAAGAGGGCATTTACGTGTGTTTTATGGCTAATTCACACACCCAAGAAAGCTCCGTGTTGGGCCAATGCGTAGACCTAAGAATTGGTCATTCTTTATATATGTCATTATTGACCGATAAGATGGCGGAGACTGAACTTTAGGCCAATCTAGTTGGCCTTCAGATTTTGCATTAACTATTTGTAAAGTGTTACTCTGGCCAAAACCTCCCACATCCTTGTTGGGGAGTGGTACTCTCTTATTTTTAGACTGTGGGACAATGTGTTCTATCTCCTTGTGCAAGCATGAATGCAGTTATCACCCAACAGTCTTTCCATGTTCTCAAAGTTAGCAATGGCCTGAGCTTGCCTTTCAATGTAGTCTGGGAGAACCTGAGGGTTGTTGGCCAGGTGCTGATGGGCATACATTAAAGTTGAGGGATATTCTGGTTCTGCTCTGATCATGAGTGGCTCACTTAGCTCTCTGTCCATAACTTTCCACATTTCTGCTGCCTTCTGTTCCTCATGGTTTAACCAAGAGGCCATGGCCATGAGTTGCACATCTCCCAATGCAGCATTGGGGTCCCATAGATTCATGTTTGGAAGTGCCAAGTTGTGTAAGTAGAATTCTACTAACTTGGCCTTATCTTCAATTGAGCTACTGTCACAAAAATACATGAACTGATTATAACTCTGGAAGGAATGGTGCCCCTTTGGGCTAGTATGTTAATTTGAAATTAAAACCATTGATCGTTAAGATATAATGCATATGACTTAGCAGGTTTCATATATTGTAAGGCCTCTACTGCCCAGCTGGCCATGCAGACCATTTGGGCTTCTTTCTCTTGCACCTGTTGTTTTAAAGCCTGTATTTCTTTTGTTTCCTGTGACTCCTTTTCCTGTAGCAGTTTTGTTAGCATCTCAACATCAGCTTGAAACTTTTCCTTTCTTTGTTGTTCCTCGATTGTTTCCTTGTTTGTTGGAGGTCCTTCTTGCTGCTGCTACTCTCCCACAATGGATGGCCTATCTTCCTTATGACCTTCCTGTAGCTGCAACTTCTTTCTCAACAGCTCATTCTCTTCCTGTAAGTTGGCTCTTTGTCTTCTTTCGATGTGCCACACCATGGCCAACTCTTTTCTTGATTCTTTTATCTATTCTTCCAGGTGGCCTATGTCTGCAACACCCTTGGATTTGGCAATCCTCATCCAAGTGTGAGTCCTAACCCATTCTTGTTCCAGTGCAAATAAAAGTGGTACAACAAACTTCTGTGGGATGATCTTCCCACCTTCTAACAGGTTGTAATATGAGCCCAAGCTAGACTGTGGGCTTGGTTCTAGTATCTCCTCAGTCTTTTCTTCTCCCTGTGATTATTTGGCTGCCTTCTCCTCCAATTTATCTGTCTCTTTTAACTTAGCTAGAGTTTCCTATATAGATATTTCAATTTCCTGTAGAGTTATCTTCGAGTCTATCATCTTAATTATTTCTCTCCAGGTGGAGGTTTTGGGGCATCCTCTTTCATAGGTGATAGATATCTTTGAAGGAGACTCTTCTTTCGGTTTAGTGGTTGTCTCCTCAATGACAATTAGTTCCTTTGATTGTGGCTGGGTTTTCCCATTTTGATCCTTGTGTTTCTCCTGGCTTTAAAGTACATGGAGGTTTTCCTCTTTCTCTTTCCCTTTTGTTTTGTAGGTGTGCTTAATATAGCAAGCACATCTATTGCCTCCCTTGCCAACATCTCAGGGGATTTCTCTTCCTGCTATTATTTTTCTTTGCTTCCTGTAGAAATCTCTGTGTCCACTGTTTCTATCTGTATGACTGATATCTCAGGGTGTGCCTTTCCCTTTTCTTTCTAGGTGCCTACTTTAGCTGTGGCAACCTTCATTTGAGCTTTCTCGGCCTTTTCCTTTCTACTCTGTATCCTCTTTGTCGTTGTTGTTTTTGCTATTGTTTCTTCCTCTGTTTTAGGCTCAGCAGTCTTGCTGAATTCTTTCTATTATTTTTGTTCTTCCTCGGTTTTTACCTCTTCTTTAATGTCCCGTGCTCCCTTATTATTGTTCTTCTCAATTTCTTCAGTTTGCTCCCCCTCCTCACTGCTATATGGGGTGATTTTTTCAGCCAAAGTTCTAATGTTATCATCCATGGACATGTTTCTGAATATTTCCCAAGATATGGGGACAGTATAGGTGTGTAAAGCATCTTCCACCAACAGTTTGATGAGCCCATGGTGGGCCAACTGATCTGGGATCCCTTCATTTAGCTTTATACCACATTCAATTAAGGACTAAAGAAGGAAATATGGGATGCTCAGTTTCTTGGCTGGAGGCAAGTCAATCCCATGCCTTAATTCACACAACAACCTGAAATGATATCCATAGATGATGCTAAACCTCCCTTCACATGTGATGTACTTCATAATTTGATAACTAACTTCACTCCAGAGAGGAGGCAAGCTTGTCCTTCTAACTCCATTTTTGTCTTATACAGGATGCTCTTCGAGCAAAAAAAATGTTTTCTTAGCAACTTGGCCCAAGGATCTCTCTTCTTAGCTCCAAGGGAGCCCCAACGGTAGACCAGTAGTTCTACTGATGAGCTCAAGGGTGAGTTCTAGGTTCAGACCCCTAAAACTAACTGTGGCATGTGTTTTTGAATGTGGTCTCAGGGACATTAAAAACTCTTCAGTTATCTCCTCATCATAACCCTGAATTTTGTCAAAGAAGGATATCCAATTTTCTCGGGTGAAAAGGTCCACCACCTCAGGGTGCTCATGCAACTTGTTAGAGTCCGAGGGTTCTTTCCTTATGAATCCTCCTGGCATGGTGTTGAGTGCTCTTTTTATGTTTTAAACATAAGAGAAATTGCTCAGGAAACAAAAAGTCAATCACTAAAACAGAGGATAGCTGAATTTGGTTTCTTCTGAACCCAAGAAGGAATTTCTCGTGTGTTCCTTACAATATCAAATAGCAATAATTCCCTTGTTTTAAGACTACTGTCACCCAGAATTCGACTGTATGTTTATGAAAAGAAGAATTTTGTTTCTATAGAATAGAGCATAAGGACACAGGTTCTCTTCTCAGCACATAGATAGATATGTAAATTCAATTTTTTCACACACACAGGCTGGCCTCTACTACTGCATATATCTTTCTTATAGGAGAATTTAAAAATGATGAGGATATTTTGGAATGCAGAGGAAGAACTGGGTAAACTTGGTGAAATATGCAGACGAACTTTCACATTTTTTTCTTTCAGTCCACAGGCAGACTTTTACTCTCATTTCTCAAACTAATGCTATTCAATTCACCACCTTGCACAAACAAATCATGCACAGAGAAGTTTTCTCGAGCCTACCTCGTTTGGAGCTTGAAATTTGATGAAAATTCCAGGTTTTCCTTCTGCAGAGCTGTTCTCTGCCTTTCCTATAGAACCCTTCCTGTAGAATGCTCCCAGTTCCTATAGAATGAAATTGTGCTTCCGATAAAGCCCAATGGGCAGAATAGTTTTGAAAATAGGCAGAAAAACCAATGGAGGATGATTGGTTAACTGTTCTGGAAGTGGTGGATACATACTCCAATCGAGAACGCCGTGAGTGTAGAATGAACAAAGGGTGGTTGAGCATCTTTTAACTGTGGCATGATTCATGGTGAGGGGATGAGGTGGCCGGACTGGACCGTTGATCCGACGTCACAGCCATAATGTTTCTGTGTGTTTTTGACAGCCATCACCTCCTCTCTCCCGTTATCCACCACCACCACTACCAGTCCCGACGATTTCTCCCTGAATGGACACTCCACATGTGCTGGTTGCACATCTAATCGGATATTTTGAATGTAACGGGGCTCGTTTGGATTCCACAAGGATATGTAATTGGACAAGGGCGGCTAGTTTGCTAGCCACTGATTCCACTCAATCTGAACCATTCCCATAGTCATGTAGCTTTAAAATATGATTTATGCAATTGAAGAATGAGTTTAGGCATTTACCTACGCGGTCACGGTCGTGTTATGTAGATTTCAAGTGTTGGAACCCATTCCTTCATTTGTTGTTGTTGCATGCACACTGCATGCATGGCCTCGACTATTCTTGATGTTCATATGTTCAAGTAGAGCTCCATGCATGTCTCTTCTACATTAATTTGTTGTCCCTGTCTCTAGAGTATGTCTTTCAGAGGGATCAGCTGCTACAGGATTCCTGTAGGATGTCCTGTAGCTACTTCTCCTCCTGGAATGCAAGCTAGAATGAGCAGGGCTATACTGCTGACGAAGGTCTTGGCTAATGAGGAGTCTAGATGGAGAGTAACAAGTATGCGGAGTGAAAAACTGCTGCTTGATTTGTCATTAAAATTTTTTGCTGGCAGTATGAAGAAAACAGGATTTTTGTGTGTGACTGTGCAGGAACATAAAAAATGAGTGCAATGGAGGTGTACAGAGATGGAAAGAGGGTGACATATGGTGATGTATGGAAATAGGGAGGTTTACAAACCTCATAAACAGATTCACAACCTTTGGGTCCTTTTCTGAGATCATTTTTGGCTTGTTTGTAGGTTCTACAGGATCTTCGTGTAGAAGACACAAAACTTCCTGTAGAAGGTGAAATCTTAGCCTGAATGAGGCCAACTCTTAGGAAAGGGTAGTGGTCATGGATTGTGAGGGATGATTGCAACCTGGTGCTGACCTCTGTCCTTGTCTTGTGTGGTCCTCCTAACTTGCAATGTCCTTCCTGCAACCTGCAATTATTCACGAGAAATTAGGTTTATTTTTCTTTTTCTTTTCTTTTTTGTTTTTTTTTTGTTTTTTTTTTTTAGTCTGAGATATTTAGGGTTCTTTAAGGAGGTTTTCACCCTCACTATCTACCCTGGGTGCCTCCAAGAGGTTTTCACCCAAAGATATTTTATTCCTTTTCTTTTTTGTTCAAGGTGTGGGTGGAGTGGAGACAGGGGCCTGCTTCACTACCAACATTGATTTATCCTGAGTTTCAATGAACTTCTACTTAGAAAGGGGCTTCTTGTAGATTTTCAATCGATGCCCATTGACGAGCATAGGGATGGATTCTTCATCAATGGTCCTTATAAGGAATGAACCATTGTTGTTGCATTTCTCCATTGTGTATGGTCCTAGCCATCTTGTCCTCAGCTTCCCTTTGAAATCCTTGTATCTTGAATCATATAACAACGCCCAATCTCCTGCCTGAAATTGTTTTTCTTTAAGGTGCTGATCATGCCATATCTTCCTTTGAAATTTGACCACCTTTGAGTGGAGAAGGGCTTGCATTCTCTATTCATCTAGTTCATTCAGCTGAAGTAATCTTTCCTTTTGTGCATGGCTGAGATCTACGTCCAGCTGAGCTGCCATGTTATATTCAAATTCTATGGACAGCAAAGCCTTCTTCCCATAGACCAGCTCATAAGGTGTGAAACCTATTATAGTTTTCCAAGTAGTGTTTTAGGCCCAGGTGGCCTCAACCAGACGATCTGCCCAATCTTTTATGTTGTTGCTCACCACTTTAGTAAAAATCTCTTCCAACGCTCTATTAGTGACTTCCACCTATCCATTTGCTTACGGATGATAAGGGGTGGAAGTTCTATGCTTAATCCTGTGATGAGCGAGCAGGTTGTCAGGCCAGGCAGTAACTCCACAAAACAAAAACTGATTCGTGTATTATTCCATTAGGTAGGTCTTTGTTATATACATTAGGGAGTGATTGTTCAGTTCATCTCCCGATGATTGTTCACATTCCTAATTTAATTATTTACATAAATTCACCAAATCATGAAGATTAGGTGTCAACGTTCCCCCCCTTAATCTCAAGGGATGTTGGTGAGTCCAAGCATCATTCTGAATCGTTCAAGCTTTTCCCTTCTAAGCTCTTTGGTGAAGATGTTTGCAATTTGCTCATTTGTGGAACAATGACGGAGATGGATTTTTTTGGCCTCAACATGATGTTGAATCAGATGATATTTAGTATTGATGTGCTTCATTTGATCATGGAACTTTGGGTTCTTGGCCAACTTTATTGCAGAGGTATTCTTAATCATGAGTGGAGTTGATTGTACTTGTTTTACCTGCAAATCTTCAAGAACTTTCCTGAGCCACACAATTTATTTTGTTGCTTCAGCTGTTGCCACGTATTCTGCTTCTGTTGTGGAATCTACTGGAACTGATTGTTTGCGTGATCTCCAGGACACAACTCCTAATCCAAGACTCATAGCATATCCTGAAGTAGATACCCCAGTTTATTTCTCTCCATTGAAGTTTGAATCAGAGTATCCAATCAAGTTGAAGTCGTCTAGCTGTGTATACTAAATTCCAAGGTCTTGAGTTCCCTTCAAGTACCTTAGAACCTTTTTTGCAGCAGACCAATGTCCCTCACAAGGCTTTTGCATAAACCTGGAGAGGATTCCAACAAGAAACGAAATGTCTGGTCTGGTTGTAGTTAGGTAGTTGAGACTTCCTACAAGTTGTCTATACTTTGTTGCATCCTCAAATTCTTTGCCTTCAATAGATGTGAGATTTAAGTTTTGTTCCATTGGAGTAGTAAGGGGATTGCACTATGTCATACCAAACCTGTTTAACAGATCTCCAATGTATTTCTTTTGAGAAAGAAATATGGACTTTGGATGTTGGGTTACTTCAATGCCAAGATAGTAATGAACATAACCCAAATCAGTCATTTCAAAACTTTTCCCCAATTACTTCTTTATGGATGCAATGTAGCTTTCATTGTTCCCTGTCATCAAAAGATCATCTACATATACCACAAGATATACAACTGTTTTGCCAACTTTCTTGACAAATAAAGTTGCATCATCAAGATCAAAAATGATTGAAGTTGAGTTTCAGAAGATGCTCAGTTAGCTTTTCATACCAGGCTCGTGGTGCTTGTTTGAGGCCATACAAGGACTTCACAAGTTTGCATACTTTATGTTCATGTCCTTTCACAGCAAATCCTTCAGGCTGGGACATTAAAACATTCTCTTTTAGATCTCCATTCAAGAAGGCAGTTTTTACATTCATTTGATGGACTTTCCAACCGTTCTGAGCTGCTAGTGCAAAGAGTGTCCGGATGGT
>APFE030768315.1:0-23309 GCA_000404065.3 Pinus taeda | reverse complement strand
AAACAAGGAAGAGAAGGCAGTACCTATTTTTTTTTTTTTTTTGCAAATAGAACCTTCATACTGGATATTTATTATTATTTAAGGCAAATATATATAAAATTAAAATCAAAGCCCGAGAAGGTGTGTTATCCTCATATCTTATCAATAAAGGCCTACAATGCAGAATTTACAAACGAAATTTGTTTAACATATTCAACAATGGTATTTGATCTCATAAAAGCATTTTGTTTGACAAATGCTTCTCATATCATGATTTAGCAAGCATGCACCTACCCAATCTGGGAGGTATATTCAATGAAGCTAAATCAGTTTACTACATTCAACTCAGCATCCATTTCTAATCTAAGGCGTAATGTTAAAACTACAAAAACCCTAATTTTGACAACCTAGGGCATGTGTTTCAGTCAATAATTGCAACGTTGTTTCATACCAAGGCTAGCTGTAAGCTCTCTTTCACATAAAAATTTGTAAGTTCCCATCGGACTGAATTTCTCTATACATGGACAGCAAATTACAATGAGTGTGTTATCTTGTTCTTACAGCAAATGAAGGTTTCTTCCAACTATAATTGATTGCGTATCTCTAACCTTGTGTTTTCTCACTACTTAAAGGTGAATTTTTTTACAGGAGCATTACCTTTTGTTGTTCAAAAAATATATGTTGTTATTCCCTTTTGTTGTTATATCTCCCTTTGTTAACTATTCCACAACTACAAATGGAAAAGTAGATACGAGTGAAGCATGTACAATTGCTCTGGCGGCTAGGAGCATTACCTTTTGTTGTTCAAAAAATATTTGTTGTTATTCCCTTTTGTTGTTCTATCTCCCTTTGTTTCCTATTCCATAACTACAATTGGAAAACTAGATACGAGTGAAGCATGCACAATTGCTCTAGCGGCTAGGATTTCCGATGCTCTAGGTCATTCAACTTAGTGGTCGACCATTAGCTTATTATAATACGGTTGCCATGCCATTGAGTTGGCATTTGTGACTATCAACCTACCTACTTAGCACATGTAAAGTGTTGCACTTGTGGATCCTTCTACACTTGTGGACCTAGTCTAGGGTTATGGTTTTACCTTACTTGTGATTGACTCATTCTCTTCCTTCTAAAATAAGATATATGGATATCATTTCATAACATTATTAGCTTGTTGAATGAGAACTAGAGCAATTTGAGAAATGGTTGAAATAGCTAGGGCTTGCTATTTGTTTGTTTTTCTTCATGAGCTTGAGAGGAGCTGTTAGCATTCTATTGTAAGATTGGGAGAAGATGAGTTGTTGTTTGGGTTTTGCATATCCAGCTTCTAAGAAATGCCTGTGCATTTTGAGTTTCTAGATGGAAAAAATTTTCCAGCACACGAGAAATAAGAATCCAATTGAGCATTCTCCTTCAAAAAGAAAATCAATCACATTTGGGTCATTGTGGAAGGGCATGGTCAATAAGCTAGACAGAAAATCAGTGTATGGTGTTCTTTGCCTCTTGATCAGATTGACAGATTGAAAGCTCTTCAATACTTGGAATCTCAAGAATCGTATGCACTTCCATCTAATTTGGCTAGAAGCATGTTATCTAGACCAATGGAAGAAACATCCAAGGTCACACTTAAGGTCATGGATCAAAGGGGGAGATAACTGGAGCATGTCTCTTTAAGGACATTTAATGGAATTCAGGGGTTAGGGCACCACTTGCAAACACTGAAATTGACAAGTTTACTCTACCTAAGATTACCCTGGAGTTGCTCATTGTTGGACTGTAAACCACAACTAAGGCTAATGAAAGTGTTGCAATCAAAGGTTTGCCTGAAAGACTGAGTGAGAGCCCCAATGTGAAGATGCTTAGCTTGGTAATGCATGTGATACAACGATAGTGGATATAGAAAGAAGGTTTGCCACTTTAAATTCCAAAGAGTTTGGTCTAACTCAATGGAAGGCTGGCAGGGGAAGGCTGGGCTACTGGACACAGAGACAAAATTAGGTGCAATTAATTGATTCCATTTTAGACGTATTTCAAAATATACTACATGGAATGCCCCCTGAGAGGGGGAAAGAACCAATTATTAAACCAGAACCAGAACCCAAGTCAGTAATTGTTCTTCCTATAGGTACAGATTGTTTAAGGATTGAAAGAGTCATTGAATACTACTGGACATGATCCATGCTAAAATTCAAGCAATTTATGAATTGTCCTTCTCCAAAGAATTTGAAGTCATTAAGAGGATCCAATGAGCTCCACAACTTCTGTATGAAGTTTTTCAAAGGATTTTGGGATCTCATGGCATCGTTTTACAGATCTAACCAAGAGGTCACAGTTTAGTTGGTCAGAGGCAGAAGAAGTCACAATCTATAGGAAGAATATAGTGACATCTAGTCACCTCATTATCATATATGATGCTTTTTGCATTAGCATTATAGCTGTGATCATAAAAAAACCAGTCTATTGCTTTAGAAATAGGAAGGTCACTAATACACAAAAGACATCACGCATTCATTCCAGAAAATGCATGCCATAGAAAAGTTATAAGAAGTGTCTGTTGGAGAAACATTTCATTAAGGAAAAAGACAGATCATCAACAAGTTGCAAGTGTATAACATTGAGATTTAATGTAAGAAGGGTATCAACAACATGGTGGCAAACTCATTATCATTATTACATCATATTTCCACCGTATCCATAACATACCAGGATGAAAAGAAAAGATAGTTCCATAACGCAGACACCTAGAAAGAAGGTCAGACAACAATTATTCAGTTCCAGGTGATATCATTCTATCTGAAAATCAAATCTACATGATTACTAACTCCAATTTCAAGGTACAGGTCCTCGGATAAAGCCATTCTTCTCATTATGCTACCCACATCAGGAACAGGTTCTCTTAGAAAGGTTTAAAAACAGATGTAATTTTTTTTTATTTCTCACGTGAAACCAGTCAAAGAATAGAACTGAAAACATACGGAGTCCAAGCTAAGCGTGGACATTGTGATGGTCATGGAACTCTCTAAGGTGGGAATAGGGGTGGACACTAGTAGGCATCACATAAGCTCCAACCACTAATTTCATCCTTAACCAATGGACAGACTGTAACTTTTGACAATTGTTTGGAAGGATGCCTATAAAATTATGCTGCTGAACATCGATATTTAGGATTAATGGTTGCATCTAGTAGAATATTGGTTGAACACATCATACCACATGTCCATTGGTATGGCATATTTCAAACCTCATTATAGTTATGATCCTCTGCTGATTAGTTACCCTCTTGAAGAGGACCAAATGCTAGTTGTTCCTTATCTAGGTTTTCAACATTACTTTATAAGTTGTGGACACACAAGGGATTAGGCCCTCATTCTTCAGGTGATAGAGTCCATTGTGTCCAAGTGTTGAACCTGGGAGCTCTGATACCACTTGTAACAAACCCCTTGGATATATATATATATATATAGATATATATTTTGAGAAGTAAATTTAGTGTTTTCCTTAAATATCACATAAGCATCATATGAATGGTGTTGCTAATAATGTAAGAACTAAGTGTTTAGTGAGCTCAAGGTGTGTTCCAGGAACGTATTTGAGACCCCATTGGCCTAGACAGCCTTAGGATTGATCTGTGGGCCCTATGAACCATTTTGCTTGCTTTACACTCAACTTCCATCCTTGACCTAGTCTTGTTAGGATTATTAGGTTGGATTTATTTTGTAGGACCCTCGAACAATATTTAACTTTAGGTGCCACACCCAACAGATGAACTGCTCTATGCCAAACACAAAACTACATGAAGAAAACAGAGTATTATATAGTTATTTGAAAAGAGGGCTTGGCCTTTGATCAATTCCCTTATCTCCATAAAACAATGAAGCTTGTGTGAGAAGAGTTTTATTTTGGATGGATCAATGAAAAGCGGAAGATCTGTTTGCATATTCAATCTCCAATTATGATATGATTTTGTACTCCATGTTATTATTTAATGCTAGTATAGGGAACTCAAATGAGTTAGTGTTGATTTGGGGTAGCATTGGACGTGCTCTAGGACTCAATTTTTATAGGGAGGCTTGGGCAGATGCATTCCAAAGAACCTCGAAAGCGTTTTTGGAAATTCCACTCAGAAATGATTTTATTAAAATAATTAATATTTTTAATGGCTTTTCCAAGTTTAAACTTAGGAAAATTAAAATATTAATGGGTATTAATCTAATCCGCGTGAAAATTCTAGAAAAAGCCACGAATCAAGCCAAAACAATTTGATCCTTTGATTATGTTTTAATCTAGGCCGTTGGTTATCCAACAGGAAGGTATAAGAAGGGGCTTGAGGGTTATTTGGAAGACACATAGAGAGATAGAAAAAAACGATTTTCTGAAGTGAGAAGTTCTTAGGAGGAAAAAGCGATTGAAGAGATCTCTTGTGGTTGAGGGGCAGGGATAACAGCTTCCGGAGAGAGAGATTCTCAGTTGATGATGCATCAGTAGAGATAGGCAGTGAGTGATTCAGAAGCCTTGACGCAAAGGCTGACGCAGGGCCAGAAGGGCCATGCAGAAGTAGCGCAGAGGGAAATCGAATCTCCTAGGTAGTAGATAGACCAGCCAGAGAAGTGACGCAGTACCCAAAGAGCTTGGCGTTGGGCTGATGCAGAGGCAGCCAAAAACGCCGGGGGCAGTCAGTTTGGGGTTGGATCAGCCATGATTTCTTAGTGATTGTTCGATATAAAATGACAAAGCTTCTACCAATATTTCTCTCTTTAACTGAATCACCCTGTGAGGTATTCACTATTCAGTGATGTATTTAGAATTTTCTACTGCTTAATAATAATAATCCCTCAGAGCTGCTGCATCGGTTTTCCCGCATTGGGTTTTTTCGGGGACTATTGTCCAAAAATAATTGTCCTATGTGTTTCTATTTTCCTTGCTCAGTTTCTATGTTTCATAATCATATTTAATTGGTGTAGGTTGCTTCAGTATTTTACTTCAATGTTTCAAGAAGAAATGTGAAATAAGCTTGTAACATAATTTGCAATCTAGGTGAAGTAGATTCATTTGGTTGCAGTAGGATTCCTGAGATTGTTATATCTAGGAATTTTCACAGTTAGCTCTCCAAATTCCTCATTTTTTTGTGGGCTCGTATTACTCTAGGTAGAAAATAGTCTTGATGACTCAAATTTGGCACAACTAGAATTATTAGGTAAACTAGTCTTTCAACATCAGTGTCTGGGAATTACAAAAGTGTCAATTATAATGTAAAATGTTATGATGGATAAAGAAATCATGCATCCTATCAGGTATGGGCAGCGTGGAAGATCATACAATGGGATGCCTTTGCATGTGACAAAGGAATGTAATCAGGTTCCACAAAAGTGACTCATTAATTGCTAGATAAGTAGTACAATTTATTTTAGTTATAGGAAAATATTAAACAAGAAAGTTGATATGTGGTGACTCATAGTCATACAACTTTTTATGCTTTTCTTGTTAGACATTAAGAGGAAACTCAAAGGAATAGAAAGAGATGCCAAAAAAAATAAACTTCAGACCTGGTTAGCCTCAAGGAGGTCTAGTCTATGCACAGGGAGGCACCCAAAAACATACACCTACATTTCAAATAGAGTGAGGAGAATACTCTGTTCATTTTGGCTTGGTTTGAATTGTTATGTTAGCCGGAAATGGTATGATTGTTGGGAAACCTTAGGGACCTCACTTATGGTTGGGTAGGTAATGGAATAAATAGATTGTCAAAAACATTTTTATTCCTAGATGAAGTAAATCTTGTTTGCATAGAATGTACATGCCCTTCAATCAAGGGTTTCCCAAAACTTGTAGAGGCTTTAGGTCCTTGGACCAAGGATTTGGTGTTAGATTTATGGAGTGACAATATAGCAAAGCTGACTCACAAACTTATCATATAAAACAACATTGTTTCATTGAGTGTTCTTGGCATCAACAATAATTACATTAATCAGAATTACAGTAAAAGAAATACTTTAATATCAACGCCTTTAGTGTTAGGTTTGTGGAGTGACAATACAACAACAACATTGTTTGGTTGACTGTACTTGGCATCAACAATCATTACATAAAACAAAATTATAGTAAAATAAATACTTTCGTAATAGCACCTTATTCCTCGCAAGGCGACACCTTGTCAGTATGTAGGAAGTGCAATTGGAGACCACAAATACTGTTTACAAATTGTTGTTTGCATACAAAGGAAGCCAACCATGAGTACGCCATCTTTTTTTCTGTGTGCAACAAAAACTAACAAATATGTCTAAAATTCAACACGAAGAGCATACCAACCCAAACTTCTACTCGAAAACTGCCAAGGAGAAGGTTATGGTAACTCCAGTTTATTCGCGAATTTAGGTGACATAGTTAAGATTAGTGTTGAAAATATCGGTATCGGAAAAATATCGGTGAGTGTCTAGAAAACATCTTATCGGCAATATCGGCAAATATCGACAAGCATAAAAAATGCATAATATATTCAT
This sequence comes from Pinus taeda, assembly GCA_000404065.3. Taxonomy (NCBI): domain Eukaryota; kingdom Viridiplantae; phylum Streptophyta; class Pinopsida; order Pinales; family Pinaceae; genus Pinus; species Pinus taeda. The sequence continues at coordinate 16,833 of APFE030768315.1, read as the reverse complement.
TTTTTTGTTTTTTTTGTTCAGATTTTTAAGCATATAAAGAAATAACAACATGAACTAAACACATGGGCACATAAATATGAAGAAAGCACTGATATATATGATGTCAAATAGAAATGATACATCAAACTTCAAAGGCGATACCAAACCCTGTTGATCTTTGATAATTGTCCAATCAAGGATTCAAACAAAATAACATCAAATATATAAAACTTTAAAAGTATTTCATCATCATGGAAAATAATTTCTAGTTGTTTTAATAGATGAAACTCTCACATGGTATCAGAGTGTAAGTGATCAGCTTAGGAAGCTCATAAACATAGAAGATAATTTCACTGTTCAGAGGGAGCAGCGGGCTGAAATTCTCAGAGGTTGCGTAGTACCTTGACAAGTAGATCGAATTGTTGGGCAAGGGTTCGATTTTCAATTGCAGTTTGGCAGAAAAGTAGATTTTCCCAGAATACTGATTCCATCAGTCAGAGGGAGCAACAACTCAGATTTTCGTTGAGCAGATTCCTTGGTTGGACATAGAGGGTTTTGCAACAGTAGAATTAGCGTCGGGTGGAAGAGAAAAGCACACACAAGGGAAAATTTATCTAAGGGGACTTTGAGTTTCAGAAGTTTGATATTTCCTAGAAGAGTGGCAGTGGTTGAGTGCATATTTCCTCACTCCAGAAGGGAGTGCGTATAGCGGATCTAGTAGCCAAGTAGAGGGAAAGAGGGAGTTTCCAACAGATTCAGTTATGGCCACAACAGGGCTCAAAGATTAGGACAAGTTGGAGGGAGCCTCCAACTCTGTCATTTGGAAGGCTAGGATGCCCTTATTTTGGGTAGAGATACCTTGCCAAGGATACCTTGCCAAAGTGGGACAGGATGTGGTTCGATCTACAACAAGAGGAATTGAGGAGGGCTCTATTGAAGAGTACCATCGACGACAACATCAGCAAATGATCAAAGAGTGGGGAGGAGAATGTTGCCCTAGCGTGTAAAGGTCCCAGTCAGGGGAAAGGGCAGCAAAACAAGAATAAGAAGAACCTATCAAAGTTTGATTGCTTTAGATGTGGTGAGTTCGGTCACTACATCACACAGTGTCCTCTTAGGAAGAAGGACAAGTTGGAGAAGCAAGACTAGGCAGCAGTGTTCACTGAGATCGACAACTTGTCCTCTAAGTTGGAGGAAGAGTTTTCCATGTTTGTAGCCATACTGCTAGGAGAGTGGTGGGGTGACTTGGAGTTGTAGTCCTAGAGATTGCAAAGCTTGGGCAGGGTCTATTGAGGAGTCCACCTCATGGATCATCACCTGGATACGAGGGCCCACAATATTCAGTGGTAGAATGGATCAGTGTTAGAGATGCAGTTAGATTCCAGAGTGATAGTTGCAGACTAGTAGTAGTAGTAGTCAGGTGTTGGGGAGTGCAGTGTAGAGTTGGTAGTAGTGCAAAGTGGCATAGTATAGAGTCACCAACAACACAAATTCCTTGGTGGACAATGCAGTGGCTAGTAGCAGTCAGATGCTCAGGAGTTAGATGCATCATACTGAACACAATTCATTAAGTATTTTGGATGCTTCTAAGTTGTAGTTGTTGCAGTTGCAACAACAATAGAAGAGAGGGAGTTGCAGTGCAGAGGTAGAGTTGGAATCAACATGGTAGTGTCAGCAGTACCATGAATGCAAAATCATAGTTGCGTAGTGGTTGGTGGGGCCAAACATCAGCAGTGTGGTAGAGGGGTGATACAGAGATAAGGTAGCAGTGGTGCAACACTAGAACACCTTCATCACTAAGAGGGAGTGTTATTTTTTTGTAGCATTAGAGGTGTTCTAGTCTCGAAACTTTGTGGAGAGACTCAAACACATGAGATCTCCAAAACCCATAAATCGTTTCTGGAAATTCCACCTAGAGATGGCTCAATTAGATTATTAATCTATTTTTAAATCTTTCCTAAGTCTAAACTTAGGGAGTATGGTTAATTAATTAGAATTAATTGAGATAAGGTGAGAATTCTCTAGAAACTCACACGGATCAACTGGGAAATGTTTTGGGCGCTTGATTATGTTTTAATCTTAGTCGTTGGTGCTCCAACACAAGATTATAAGAAAATGTAGATGGGTAGAAGGAGAAGACACTTGTGGGGTTCGATTTCTTTGGCAGTTTGATTTCCAAAGAGCAGCAACAGTGAGTCTGGATCGATGTCTTTGCAGATCCGGAGAGTTAGCTACAAGAGGCCGACATTCCTCAGTGAGGTTGTGCAGAGGCAGCGCAGAAGCTTTAGTGACAAATTTTGATTTTAGCCAGATAGAGGGTCGATTTAGTTGCTGGACGCCGGGAAGATTTCCAGAAGATATTAGCGAGTCATTCTCAAAGGTGTGATTGGGTAGATGGCTTGATTAGTTGCAGTTCTAGGTAGAGTGTTCTAGTGCCTGCGCAGGGTTGACACAAAGGCTAACGTACGGGTTTTGTGGAGCCCATAAGAGCTAGTTTTAGAGATGGATCAGTGCCGAGTGAAACAAAATTTGTCTCACTAATTTTTGAGGATAGTTTTTCCTGTAGTGGATTTCTAGTTTGTGCAACTACGTTGTACTTCGAATTCATTGTTGTATAATAATTAAAACCCATAATTGCTGCACTGGTTTTCCCAAGATGGGTTTTTCTCAGGACATTTGTCCAAAATATTGTGTTAATTTTTATGTGTGCACTAGTATTCTCTCATTTTCCAGCGCTATTTTTCTTCCATAGTTTATTTGTGAAAATCAAAGTGTGAATTATTTGATATTTTCCATAGTAGATAAATTGTTAAATAAATTAACAATTAACAAAATAATTTCCAGATGCTATGATAGATGGAATTTTCACATCGATGACTTTCTTGGTAAAGCATGCTAGCCAAGCTACATATAACCATGAGGATTTTAAAAGCGCTATTTTTCTTCCATAGTTTATTTGTGAAAATCAAAGTGTGAATTATTTGATATTTTCCATAGTAGATAAATTGTTAAATAAATTAACAATTAACAAAATAATTTCCAGATGCTATGATAGATGGAATTTTCACATCGATGACTTTCTTGGTAAAGCATGCTAGCCAAGCTACATATAACCATGAGGATTTTAAAATGAAGTTGTTTGTTCTCTGTTTCGAAAATGATCCCATGGATTGGTTCTTGGATTGGACCAATAACTCCTTTGATTCTCTACAAGCCATCATCAAATGCTTTCAAAGATATGTTTGGGGACAAACTAGAAGGAAGATATTTTCTTAGAATCATCAGCGATATAAAGAAAAATGAAAATGAGAATGTTGAAGAATTCAATAAGTTTAATGTCATTGTCATAGAAATGAATCAAGATTATAAACCAACTGATAAATCTTCGTTAGAGCATTATTTGGATGCATTTGTTGTGGATACTTCTTATGAATTAAGACGTTCTAAGCCCCAACTGATTTAAAGAGAGTTCAAATTTTAGTTGAAGAGTTGGAAAAGGACAAGAAAGCATTTGGAAAGTATGAAATTCTTGGTTTTCAAGGAGGTCCAGTTAAATCTAATGGAAAAGAAGTCAAGGAAGTTGGGCATGATCCTTTTAAAGAATTAACTCAATTGATTGAGGAAATGAAGATTGAACATGTCAGGGAAATGAATGTCATGTAGGCTAGGCTAATTGAAATGGAAAGGTCTCAAGCTCAAATTATGCAACTTAGAAACACCTAATAATAGAGGTAATAATAATTCATGGCCAAAGAAGAATCCTCCAACTAAGCAGAGACCTCCCGTTCCACCTGAATCTACAAATATTGTTGCTCATCCTTTGTCTTATTGTAGGCCCTGTCAAAGCTTCCATAACGAAGAATCTTTTGCTATTGCAAAGGGTATCTAAAATGGTGACCTCATGATAACAAAGGATCAAATTAATATGTTAGGGAAAGAGTATCATTTTGCTTTAGAGGATAGGATAGAGGTTATCAAGAATAGTTGTGATGTTAAGACTCTCATTCCTTTTAGTATAAATAACGCTGAAAATGAGAAGAATGGAGAACAACCATCTCAAGAACAGGTTTTTGAAATTATGAAAGAAATCACTTCCCATGTTCCAGATCTGAGTTTGAATATTGATTTAGGGGGATGGATTAGCAGTGCAAAAATCACTTTACCTATCTTTGAGATTGTCAAGATTCCTTCCCAGAGGTCCAAGGTCTTGCAAACTGCAAGGCTCCTTAGAAAATTCCAAAAAGAATATCAATCTCTTTTGTCTTATTTTCCATGGAGTGGGTTTGTTGAAGTTGAGAAAGTATCTTGTCCCAAAGATCCTCAGGGTGAGCTCATTATGGAACAATCCAGCATGGGAAATTATGTTGTCTTTCCAAATTTATAATGCCATTAGAGCATAAGGTCGATGAATCAAGGAGTCAAATTTGGTACATGAATTTTGACGGTTCCATTTTTAAGCATGGTAAAGGGGTTGAGATTGTTTTAGTGTCCCCTATGGGTCATGTGTTTAAATTTTCCTTTCGAATGGAATTTGAAGCTACTAATAATGAAGCTGAATATGAAGCCTTGTTGTTGGGTCTTGAATTAGCTAAGGAGCTCAAGAGAAAATTACTTAGTGTTAAAGGGGATTTTGATCTCACCATTCAACAAGTGGAGTAATTTTTCATGTAGGAACGATAAACTCAAAAAATACTGGAATGTTGTATGGGACACCATTGTGTTGTTTGATGCCTATGATCTCCAAGTGATTGCCAGAGAGAAAAACAGTCAAGCGGATGAACTTGTTGTGGTTGCATCTACTGTTAAAGTAGCTAATAATATGATAGAGGATAAGGTCAAAATGGAAGTAATCCTCAGGCTTTCAGTTGCAAATAATATTGAACATTGGCAGGTATTCGATGATGAGAAGCAAATTGTCTATTTCCCTAATCACTTAGAAAAGTTTGAATATTTTCAAGCATGTTATAAGGAGGAGGCGTCTAATTCTAGTAGTAGAAATATGACAAATACTAGCCCAAGAAACATTGTTTGTATGGAATACCTTTTTGATAGAAACGATGCTACAAAAACGAATGAAGAAAAAGAAATTGACCCTAGAGAATTTATTGAGTGAATATCAGCTTCCCCGAAGACCCAAAAGTTGTCAAAATTGGTAAAGGTACTTCTGAAGAAGAGAACTAAAATCTAATTGATTTGCTAATTGAATATTGTGATGTTTTAGCTTTTTGATATGATGAGCTTAAGGGCTACAAGAAAGACATTATGGAGCACACTATCCCCTTAAAGGATGAAGATGCTAAACCATTCAAGCAAAAGCTTAGGCAAATTAATCCTTAGTCAACCCCATTAGTTCATAAAGAGTTACAAAATATGCTCACTACTAGGATTATCACACAAACATGACATTCGTCACAGTGTTCTAAATTGGTAGTTGTCGAAAAGAAAAATAGTACAATTAGGCTTTGTGTTGATTTCAAAAATCTTAATTTGGCCTGTAAAAAAGATAATTATCCTTTACCCAACATGGAGAATATGCTTTAGAAGATAACTGGTTTTGGTATGATGTCATTATTGGATGGTTTCTTTGGTTGTAATCAAGTCTAGGTTAAAGAAGAAGACCGAGATAAGACAACCTTCACCACACCTTGGGGAACATTTGAGTATCTCATAATGCCTTTTGGGTTCACAAATGTAGGGGATACTTTTCAAAGGGCCATAGATTATGCTTTCAAGGGGCTAATCAGTAAAATTATTCAGATATATCAAGATGATCTCACCATTTTTTCAAAAGATGGTACACCTCATATAAATCATCTTAGACAAATTTCTGATAGATGTCGAGAATTTGGCATATCCTTGAATCCTATGAAATCTATATTTGGAGTAACGGAATGGAAATTACTTGGTCACATTGTATACAAAGATGGTATCAAATAGACCATGAGAGGGTTGAGGCTATTTGGTAAATCCCATTGCTAGATAATATTAAGTCCCTTCAATCTTTCCTTGGGAAGATCAATTTACTCAAAAGATTTATTGCAATTAACGCTGATATTGTCAAGCCCATACAAAGTTTGTTAAAGAAAGATGCAAAATTCGTTAGGAAGTGTGAAGGCAAAAGGGCATTTCAACATATTACAGATGTTATAGCTAAAGTTCATGTGCTTGTCAATCCTGATTACTCAAGTAAATTATGATCCTCTCTTTCGCTTCCGAGGATACTATAGCAAGTGTCTTGCTTCAGAAAAATGAGGGTCATGAGCAACCAATAGCCTTTATGAGCAACTCTATTAAAATTGGCAACTAGGGCCAAACTCTATATGGGTCATCTTATTCATGGCTAATAATATTGTTATTAGATTCCTCTCGTCGAGAGGTGTAGGATTGATCTAAAGATCATCTAACTTCGATAAGTATTTATGGAGATATGAATTTATTTTGATTATTGAATAATTATCAAGCTGACCAGCAACTCATGTAGGCTCAGAAGCCCGACAGTCGCATCTATTCAATCATCAACATTTGTATATAAATACAGGAGGTCTTTTCCTCATTTGCACACACTCATCTCATCACATATCTCTCTCTCCCGCACAAAAAAGAGGCTCTTTTCCTACTGCGCAGAAAGGGACTCTTCTCTCACACGTGTGGAAGGAAGGATGCTGAATTTAGGGCTGCAACTGCAGATCAGAAGTTTGACCAGCATTGACCATCTTTCTCTCTCTCAGAACTGCACTATAGGTGGAACTAACTCTCCTCTGAAGGCCACATTATTTGGTAAAGGAATCAAGCCGATCCGACGGTCGGTTTGCATAATATTGTCTGCCCTAGTTGAGGGCTGATCTAGGGTTTTCTGTTGCTGAGGTAAATCAGATTTATGTACTATTTCTCTCTACTAAATTATTGAAGATAAAAGAAGATTAGATCAAAGGGCTTCCCCATATTGGGGTTTGTCCCTGGTTAGTCGCCACATCTTGTGTCTCTTGTCTTAGCTTGTTTTCTGTCGATCGTTTAATGTTCTATCTGCACTTTACTTAATGTACATGTGATTGCTAATCTGTGGATACTAATAAGAAAAGAAGTAAACTTCCCTAAGCATAGAACATACCATAAATTAACATGGTATCAGAGCTAAGGTGAAAACAGAGCCCAAGCAAGAGCAAGAGAAATCACCAAAGAGAAGATTGGCAAGGCTATCCTAAAAGGACTATGGGGTCCTCAACACTCTTCCTTGCCGAAGACAAGCTCCGTGAGAAGTTTGACTATGATGGATGGAAGATGTCTCTCGATCTAACCTTAGAAGATCAAGGAGTGTTGGACCATGTGAGAGGCAATATTGTTGAGCCTCCATCAAATGCACTCGTTGTTGACAGCAACAAATGGAAAACTGGTGAAGTCAAAACAAAGAAGATCATCCGGGATTCTATCGACAAGCGCTAGGTGGCCTACATCTCCGACCTGAACATCTCCAAGGAAATCTATGAGAGACTAGTGAGTTTATTTAGTGTTAATGATGCAAATCAAGTTTTGTTTCTTGGAAATAAGCTGAAGGAAATTAAGAAGGGAAAAGATGAGAGCATGCAAGCATATTTCTTAAGAATCACCGAGATCAAGAACGATCTCCTATCTATTGGAGAAATTATCACTATAGGGAAATGGCACTCTCAATCCTTGGAGGATTACCATCTGAATGGTACGTGTTCAAGACTACTCTTCTCAACAATAACTTAATTCCTGGTTTCGAGGAATTAATGGCAAGATGCATTCAAGAAGAAACAGGGATAGAAGAGCGAGAAATGCCTGTCAAAGCGTTTCATCCTAGGGAGTTTTTAACCTCCCTAATTATGTGTGTTTGTAAACACAGATAATTGGTAGAGTTTTTTTCCAAGATATACCCCAAAGCTAGGGTAATTCATTGATAAAGTCTTAGGAGAGTCATAGTGTTTATCGAGTCGATTTATTCTTCATACTAGATCATTTGCCTTGTTGCGGAATTTGATTGAGTCCCAGGAGTGTATGTCTATGTGTATTTCTGCTTCTAATGGTTGAATTTGTAATATTTGATGTAAAAGTGTGTTTAGAATTTTTTTTGGTGAATGGTTCCTCATAATTAGACACCATTATCAAAAATAGTTTTTAGATGCACTTAAAGGGTGAAAAAATAATTAATACCCTCTTAGACATTTTAATTTTAATTTCTAGAAAAAATAAAAATTAATTTTAGCCGGAAATTATCCAAAAAATAAAATGAAGGGAAAATTAATTACCTTCTAAGTGGGAAATTATAAAAAATTCGTGCATCCAGAAAGATTTAATTTTATGAGGTCGTCCAACAAAGGAAAAGTCAAATTTTCGAGAAAATTCAAGACTTTGGACCATGGTGGTTGAGTCAAGGATCATTTTTCAAGGAAAAATCTTGGAATTTTATTTTTGGACCAGGATCAAGGCCTTCATCAACAAATACGATGTTTTTCAAGATCAAGGGACAAGATTTGATTTTGGCATGGATCAAGAAGCTACTAGCTATTTTTCTCGAAGATCAAGTCAAACTAGTCATTATTTCCACTTGGAGGGGTTATTCCATCTCATTTTCCTATAGAAGGAAGCTCTCAAGCTCGTCCTCTCATCTTGATCTTACTAGATCGAAATTTCTTTGTATTGAGCTAAGATTTGTTGGAATTTTGCATTAATAAATACTTTGGGGTTCGATTCAAGGTGTTTCTGTCTAGCTGATTTGTGGTATGTGTTGGTTGGTTTTTTTGATGCTTCATGCTCTGAATTCGAAATATTATTGAGTATTCTCTTAGTCATTTTAATTTTAATTTCTAGAAAAAATAAAAATTAATTTTAGCCAGAAATTATCCAAAAAATAAAATGAAGGGAAAATTAATTACCTTCTAAGTGGGAAATTATAAAAAATTCGTGCATCCAGAAAGATTTAATTTTATGAGGTCGTCCAACAAAGGAAAAGTCAAATTTTCGAGAAAATTCAAGACTTTGGACCATGGTGGTTGAGTCAAGGATCATTTTTCAAGGAAAAATCTTGGAATTTTATTTTTGGACCAGGATCAAGGCCTTCATCAACAAATAAGATATTTTTCAAGATCAAGGGACAAGATTTGATTTTGGCATGGATCAAGAAGCTACTAGCTATTTTTCTCGAAGATCAAGTCAAACTAGTCATTATTTCCACTTGGAGGGGTTATTCCATCTCATTTTCCTATAGAAGGAAGCTCTCAAGCTCGTCCTCTCATCTTGATCTTACTAGATCGAAATTTCTTTGTATTGAGCTAAGATTTGTTGGAATTTTGCATTAATAAATACTTTGGGGTTCGATTCAAGGTGTTTCTGTCTAGCTGATTTGTGGTATGTGTTGGTTGGTTTTTTTGATGCTTAATGCTCTGAATTCGAAATATTATTGAGTATTTTTATTTCAATAGCTAGTGGTAGGAGCATCCATTGGCACAGGTATCTTGCCTTAGGTGTTGGATCTTGGATACATACTTACAACTCACTTGATCTAGTAGGTATCTCTACATATTAAGGGTTTAAAGTATAGATCTAAGTCCCTTTGAACTAACAATCAATCTTTTGAGTTGAATAGAGATCTATAGGTACTCCAACCCTTGGAAATCCCAAGTACCCAGACTGAGGGAAGAAATTGATCTTGTTTGGCCTCAAGCTTTAATCTAATTATTTATTTTTGGCAGGAGGGTTTAGCCAATAAATTAAAATTCAAAATTAGCTCCATCAAATTATTATTTTTCAAAATCTATTTGGGCTAATAATGTTGATTTGCTAAATAGAGCTAATTTCCTCTCGTAAACTATTGTATATAATTTGTAAATATTTTGTAAATTATTTCTAACCCTTGTAAATAATTTTTATTACTTGTAAATAATAATTTTGGCTTTTTATTTGAGAATTGTCTATATATTGTGTTTTGTGCTCTATTTATTCACCTTGTAGGCACTTGATTTCAAAATCTCAAAGGCAAATATGAAGCAAGGGCAAGTATCCGTCATTCAGCGCAAACTGCTTGGGTTTCAGGGCTAACATCAACCTTAGAAGGAGTCGTCCAACCTTTCTGGGAAGTTTGTTGGGTTTGTGAGGGCAGATGTAGGGCCTGGAGACCAAGATCTACAAGACCTAAGTGCCCAAAATTGGAAGCTAGGTCTAGAAGAGAAAACGCTATCCCTAGGGGCCTTTTTCTACAGTTGCAGCTACAACTAGGATTTTCGGGAGAATTTATTTTTTGAAGTGGTTCGCAGGTGGTTTCTCAGTGTTAAGATCAAAATTTTGGCACTTTCTTAGCAATTTTGGCCTTTTTTGGCCTAGCTACAGGGGTTAGAGGCCATTTTTGGCCTGGCCATGGGGTTTTGAGGGCTAAAATTCCTAGCTGCAACCTATTGGAGGACTTTCTTGGCAAGAAACAACCCTAATTAAGCCTCTAAGACCTAGTCGCAACGCTAAAGGGACTTATTCATTTCCTTGCAAGTGATTTCCAATGATAATTCTTTGTTTTGCAAGTGTAAGGTAATTTCTAGTGAGGGTTTTCAGTTAACTTTCAGTGTGTTTGTTCTATGTGTGGGCTAATTCTCTATTTTCCAGGCTTATCATTCATTGGGGAATGGTTTTAAGGGCCAAATTTTCATTTTCCTAGCCATTCTAGCCCTTGGAGGCCTAGCTGTAGCCCTAAAGGCACTTTCAAGCCTAGTTGTTAGCATTAGAGGGGTTTCTAGCCCTAACCGCAAGCTCTAAGAGGCTTGATACATCATTCCTTAGGATTTAGAGGCTAATACATTATGTTGCAGTTCTTTGGAGAGTTGATCACCAAATTTTAGGGGCCATTCTTCACTTATTTGTGGCTAATCTTTGTCGTTTGTCCCTAGTCGCAACCTTGGAAAGCTTTCTCTAGCTTGGACGTGGGGTTTTTGGTGGCATGTCCATTCTATTTAAAACTTACATTTGTGATTGTAAGTGTTGGGCAGCTCACAAAGTGCATTCAAGCCCAAAACTAGCCTCGTTGGTCCGTTGACTAGCTAAATGAACCATTGGACAAAGGTCTAGAGGACTTGAGGGTTTGCTCTCTTTCCCTATCCTTTCTTTCACTCACTGCATAAATCAAATAAGATTTGAAGCTAATATAATAGTGGCATAATCAAGTGCTAAGTCACTCTAAGGAAGTTTTAAAACATCTCTAAATAAGTCTAATAACTCTAAGAAGTAACCCTCATTACTTAAGGGCTTATTTTCTATTGTGTTTCTTAGCTTCTCTTTCAATTTATGGGATTTCTTTCACATTATAGTAGCTTTCTGGTCTTATTTGCATAAGTCTGATATTGAGAGAAGTTCATTGGTGAATTGGTCAAATAAATCTTGCTTTGACCACCTTCTTTCATTTTTGCATTGTCCTTGTATCATTGTGTCATTTCACTGTGTACCTAGCATTCATTGTTGATCACTGTTGACAATCTCACCTTGTGCCAATGTGCTTCATTGGTTTATGATCTAAATGATAACTTGCTATTGGGCCTAACCATTGAGTAATATTTCTAATCATAAGATAAGATCGTGTGAAATATTGATAAGCTTGAAATTGCTAATTTTTTTCCATTTGAATTGCTAGACTTGTTTCATTTTTATAAAGTGCTCAAATTTGTTCTTGTGATCACAAGTGAAATTAACTAGCACAATAACAAATTCTAATTATCTTTGTCTAATAGTGCATGATTAAATCTTGTCACTTGTGTTTCACTGGAATTGCGCATATTGCCTCATTTGAGATAGTTATTTAATTTCTCTTTAATTACTTCATCTAATTGCTCTTACATTGGATATCACTATAATTGTTTGGATCTCAAATAATTCTTCTTGTTGAAGTGCTTGTCCCAATTAATAATCTTGTTCAAGCTTTCACTCAAATTTTGCATCTTCATTCTAGGACTAGAAGTGCATTTATAAAATCTACCTCCAAGCATAAGCTTGATTGTAAGAACTAAGGACCACCTTCTTCAAGCAATTTGCGGACTCTAGACCCTCGTCCGCAGTTAACATAGGTGACCTCACAGTTCTCTTATGGGCAATCAATTGTAGGAATGGAGATACATAGGTGGTTAGAACTGCACGGGATGTGTGTCGTTAATGAGGCATTAGCCTCCTTCCTTTGGACTTCTCACTACAACCTACATTCGAGAGTCGTTCCAACATAATTGAGGAGGAGGATAAATCTAGAATAGGCATACAATTAAAAATAACCAAGATCTTGCATCTCACATATAACTAGGTCCAACACTTCATATAGGATAGAATTTGCATATTGCAGCAACTCTTTATCCGGTGACTTGGAATTTTAATTAAAATTATGCAAGTAATCAACTTTAGAGGCACTGGTCTTTAAGTGGCATTTTCAATAAATCTAGTCAAGTGGTGCATAATAATCATACTTGCCTATTAATTTCAACTAAGTTGCTAGGCCATTCAATTGTGTCTCCTTTGCTTGTTGGTTTCCAACAAGTAGTTCATGTCTTCATCCATAGGGACTAGCCCCTTTAGTTTTCAATATTGAGACAACTTAAATGGAGAGGGTATGGATTAGAGTGACAAGCCCTACCCTAAGCAATTTTGCATTCTTTTGTACAATTTGGGAAACAACAAAACCATCTGCAAGGACTTGGGGAACCAATTACTGATTCAGAAGTAACCTTGTATGTACTAAATGCATTGCCACTAGAATGGAGTAGCTTTGCAACAAGCATCTACCCCAAGGAGGATTCAACTCCCTTTGATGAGTTGTGCGCCCATGCATTTTAGAAGAATCAAGGATCAAGGTCAAGGATGATATTGGATCAGATGAGCAATCTCAAGCCTTTCTAGTCAGAGTCAAGAAGCTAAAGAAGGAAAAGTTTGGTAAGTCCAAGAAGAAAGACATGTCCGAGGTTAAATGCTTCAAGTGCAATGAGTTTGGACACTTTAAGAGGAACTGCCCAAACCAACAAAACAACAAGAGAAAATAAAGGAGTGAAGCTCATGTAGCCGAAGCAATGGGAGAACTTGAGAAGAAGGTAAAGAAGTATGAAGTGAAGGATATTTACTACTAAAGAAGGTTCACCAACTATCAGGTTCTTATGAAGAATAATCTTTCTTTTAAGATACTATGTTTTGAATAAGCATCATGGAAAGAAATCAAATGATAGTAGCATATTTGGAATTTATATGTTTAAGTTGCTTTATAGTAATCATCTAGATAGATAGATTAGACCATTTTGCATAATGTTCATCCAATCATTATCTAACATCATGTTAGAAGTTGTCATATTGCCTAAATGGATCATCGTGATCTTGGGAGGACCATCACTGTGAAAGGTCCTTGGGAAAGACATCTTGACAAGGGTAGTGTTGTCGCACAGATCGTCACGACAACGCTCAGATTGGAGGCTGTCACGCTGATCCCCAATCTCTCCGTTTAAGCCTGTCTCCCACGGCTAAGGGGGGTAGACCCTATAGGGAAATGGATGACCAACTGTGAATCAGTTGGTTTGGGAGACACGAAAGGAAACCAACACTAAATAGATTTTATTAATTTAATGGACCAGTGCCTTATGAAATGAATGATTAAACGATTATTTATCAGATGCTGCCGGAATATGAACTCATTAACAATCGTTTACCATCAAACAACTTTAACAAAATTTAACTTTTACCAAATGCGAGATGATCGATAAATGCTCAATGGCTTAATGATACCCCAACAATTTAAAATTTCGAAAAAGATAAAGTTCGATACATAACCACGTAATTTTAAACGCTAACCAAATATCACATTCATGATCATTCAAGCATGCTAAATCAAAGAATGATAAACATTAATTCCATATCAAAATTTTAGCCTCAGCAGGAGAGATAAAAAGTAACAAATTCCTGAGCTAAGACTCAAATTGGCAAAGAAATTTCAGAATATATTTTTTTATATTTTTCAAATGAAAATGAAACTTTAAATCCAAAGATTGAACTAAAAAAGGGAAAATTTTTTATCAAATTTTTTATTATTCGCTTCTAACAAAACTAAATCTAAATTGAAATAATTCAAAACCTAAACTATAAGAAAAGAAAATTATTATATCTCTTATAATTTTTTATGATTTCTTAATTTTTATATTTTTTATGATTAATAAAAAATAAAACTTAAACTAAACTATAAAATTAAAATCTAGAACTTTTTTGTGATTTTTTTGAAAAAAAACTTTATAAAAAAAATGAAATCAGAATTCAAACTGAAACTAAAGTCTAAAAAAAAACAGGACTTTTATATTTTTTTATTTTTAAATGAACTTAAAACTTAAATTGAAAATAACCTTGAGCCTTTATAAACTAAGCTAAGCCTAAAGGACCTAATGCTAATATCAAAAAGCTTAATAAAAAATAAACCTAAGTCAAAAGAACATAAAACGAAACATTAATATATACCAAAAAATCTAAAACAATCTAAAAGCAAAATCGCATTTTTTATTTTAATTTTTCATGAACCCAAAACAAAAAAAATTATAATCCTAATACTAAAATCAAACAACAACAAAAAATACGTTACCCTTACTTCCGTATAGCAGAACAGAAACATTGTTTGTGTGAGTCTTGATATTCGACAGCCAGCGGAGCAGATGGGACGATGAAGAGCGATCCACGCAGCACGCAGGGGTTTGCAGGTTTAAGATTTAGGCGGATGGGCACAGGATTTGCGGGAATCGTTAGCAGGTTTGGAAGGGACCGCAGAAAAAATGCGTGGACGGTACTGGAGGAGTATGGCAAAAAATCGATGGAGGAGCAACTTTTGACAGTGTGAAAGTTGTGCAGGCTTTGGAGAAGATTGAGGCAGCGTGAGACTGCAAGGACGACAGCGAGCAGGCAGAGGGGTGTGGGACGACAGCGGCACGCAGGGAGTTGGCACTCAGATAGAGGCTGCGTGGGGAAGAATGCAGATGTATTTTCTTTTATTTCTTGCAGCTATGGCAGCTAAGGATAGCTGGGGGATTTGAAAAACGATTTTGCAGTCCTTGGAAAAAATATTCCAAACCCCACATGCTGATATCAATGAAACCGATGTAAAATTTCTTCCAGATCTGAAACAGTTGAAATTGAAACCCTTGGACAACGAAACAGCGTAGATAATCCTCGGAAATCTTCAGAGACCCTGCAACTTGGAATGGAAAATCACCCAAAAATAATATGTGCATAAACAAAACTAAAAACCCTAGATCAGCGAAAACATCATTTACAACTTTTGACTCTTAAATAGTCAGATTTATCAATAATCAGCAGTAATATTATCAAAATTTCAGATTTACTATGAAAAACTTCAGAATTCTCTCATGCAATTCAAAAAAAACAAACTTAAATGATAAACCCAGGATCGAAATTGGCTGGGCTCTGCAAGAGAATGCTTGCGGGAGTTGGCTGGTTCAGCCGAGAACTTCCCCAAACGTCCACTGATCTTCTCGATAAAGGTTTCCTGCACAGCTCACTTAAACCATCAATAAAGAGGGCAAAAATAATACTAGATTCCAGATACAATGGAGATACCTGCCACTATTTCAGAAAATTCTAATACCATTCAAACGCTAGCAAGTGAACAAGATACCTGTGTTAAGCAATACTCTACAATAAGTTGTTACTAATGGCTGCAAATTAAAATATGCAGAAAATAAAATATCTCATAGAACTTCAAGAGAGTAATACCAGCAAGATTTCAACCCCAAAGTTTTTCTTTATTAGCACCAGAAAAAGTTTACAAGAGAGCTTTCTTCAGCACAAGACTCACAGATTGAGTGATCTCAAATGACCCCTAGCACCCTATTTAAAGGAAAAATTCCCAATGGCTAGTTCGAGTTATCCACGTCAAAATGATCTCGACCGTTGATGAGGATCAAGATATTTCTTAATCTCATCCATCGAATTTTTAATGCATTAAAAAATTGAAATTCTGCATTTATTTACTCAAAATATTATTATTTTATTATTTTTTAAGTTTTTATTTATTTTTAATTTTTTTAATTTTTTTAAAATTTTAATTCATTTTTAAATGGATCCTCGAACTTAGCTTTTGGAAAAATTAACCTAGGACCTAGGACTTAGGACTTATGAGGGGATTAAAACATTTTCTAACCCTCAAGACACTTTACATCATGACTTTTACAATTTTACATCTCAAGGGGAAAAGCCCTTTGACATAGACCCTCATAGACCACCCAGTTTTGCGACCAAACATAATCTAGCAGATTAACACACTAGGATTCTCCTAAGATTCTAATGACAAAATTCATCCCAGCTTTGGGGTCAGATTGAAGGAAAACTTTGCCGATCATGGATCAGTGAGACGAAAAACCTTCCAGAACGTAGATTATTACTAGAAAATTAGGTCCACCTAGGCAATTTACATACATGACTCAACTCTGCTAAGATTATTTACAATTCAACATGCAGACTGGGTTTACAACTTAATATGATCTAGTGGATGATGACTGTCGAATGGCACGGACATTTCGATCAAGCGCTATCCCTTTTGCGAAGAAAAGGGGGTGTACTGCTATGGGTAGTTGACATGCAGTGGTCAACATCTGGCTCTACTTGGGGACACGTTGTTGCACTGTAGGAATGTGAGAATCCAGAATCTGCACCACGCAACACACAGCAGAAATAAGTAGCGTCCATTCAAACATCATCATGTAACATTTAAGCACATAAAAGATAGAAGTTCTTCATTTATTAACTATCTAGTAACATGAAAAGTAAATCTAATCCTAAAACAGAAATGAAATGCTGAAATGACAAGGAGTAGGGTTAGAAATACAATACAAAGGA
>APFE030768311.1:40493-52249 GCA_000404065.3 Pinus taeda | reverse complement strand
TCGAAGCTTATCCTTGAGCGCCAATTTCCTCTAGTCACTATTGTTCTAGTAGAGGTCCTTCAATGTCTTCCACATTGAAAATGGAGTATCCTTCCCATGGAGACTCGAGACAATATGGTCTCGAACTCCCTCAAGAATGATCCATCTCGCCTTCACCACACATTTCTTCCACTCAACCAACTCTTGTGCATTAGTTGACGTTGGCTTTGGGATTTCTTGATCAATGAATTCCTTCAAGCCATTGTCTTCTAATACAGCCTCCATTATATCTTTCCATGATATGTAATTCGAGCTACCTTCTAAGGCATACTCAAGTCTCAAGCCATAGAATGCCATTGGCCAATCTTGAAGTATGACATGAATTCGATTTGCACCTGCAACCCTGAATTTCAAACTTCGAATTCTCTTCTCAGTATATTATTCACAGCTCTGATACCATGTAGAAAATATGTGATAGGTTAACTCGATAATGCAATATAAAAAAAGCAGAATATTATAACCTACTTCTACTATCAATTTGCGGAAGCTTAAAGATCGAGTTGAATAATATAACAAGAAGAAGAAGAATCAATGGCACAATACACATGAAAATACTTTGGGGAAAGTCTCAGATAAAAACCCCACACTATTGTATTATTGTACATGGTGGAAATACATAGGAATTATACAAAGCCTTAGCTCTCACAACTAGCCAACTCTCAGTACTATCCTCATAGATGCTCACAGGCAATCTTGGCTTCTCTCCAGCCTTCCTCTCTGCCCTCCAAGCTCCTATTTCCTTGTGTTGTTCCTTGTGGATGATTTTCCTCTTACCAAGTAGAAAAAACAAACCTTCAAAACTGCGCAATCATCAAGGATGAATCCTTGACTGCATGCACGAGTTTTCTCCATGAGAAAACACATGCAACTGATAGTACACTATCCTTAAACATTAATCTCAACTGGGTCTTTCTTAGAATTGACATGCATGAGTTTCTGATGAGGGAATCTTCAGTTAACTGGAGTAGCACTAGTTGAGTGCATTAATGCATCAACTGACTGTTAACTCACTATTAGTTCCTCAAACAGTTTGGAACTAATTTAACTAGACTTAACTCAGTAAACTAAGTTAACTAATTACAACTCAAATATAACTCAATCTTATCTACTTACTTTAAGGGATAACTCTTGCATGACTTCAAAAAGACTTATAACTTGAATTTCTCCAACTAATTAATGTAAAATGAATTAATTAATTATTTCCAAGTAGCTGTTAAGACTAAATTCGATTTTAATTCACAATTTAATTCAAGAACAAATTAAATTGGAATATTCTTGTTGCTATATTTCAACACACACACACACACACACACACATATATATAAGTTGAATTTAGAGTAAAAAGTATACAAGTGGATTTAGAGTAAATTTAGATCTATATTAATTGATTGGGTTTAAATCAACACACTATTATAGTATGTTAATAGTCATCGATTGATATTGATTTTCTCACCACCCGCGTTGAAGGTGCTCTACAACTATTCTCGCGCATTGTTTTTTCAAACATTGTCGTTCCCATTGTGATCTTGATCTACCACCTCCAACCTTGACTGTGTCAAAAGGGATCTCATTCGGACCTGGAGAAGACTATGTGGACACAACATTTAATACTCTTGTTCGAGGATGGGGGAAAAAGACAAAACCTGCTCAGTCTTCTTCAAGTTGGTGAAGAGAGTTGAAAACACACCTATAGTGGAGCTAGCTTCCAAAAAATTCCAAGTCATAACTCTCATACTTTTTGAAATAGGCATGATTGGTCGATTCACATGTAGGTGGCCTTCTCCTAAAATAGTTGAAGACTCGATTAAAAAATCATGGGTTAGGCTTGTCTATGGTCCCATAATTTTCTTTTCCAATGGCAAAGGATATTTTATCTTTCTTTTTAGTTGTAATAAAGCAGAAAAAAGACCAAATTTGTAGAAATGGGCCATACTTTATGGGCCCAAGGGTTCTCTATTTAAACAAATGGACAGTTGATTTCGACTCAGAGGTAGATATCCCATCAACTATTCTTGTTTGGGTTTGCTTTCCCCACCTTCCTCTTCCTTGTTGGGAGGTTGACGGTCTCATCTCCATAGGAAACTCCCTCGAAAAGTTTTTGGACAATTTTGAACCTAAGGGTAAGCAATTTATGTGTGTCAGAATCTATGTGGAGGTTGATTTAGAAAAGGGACTTCTTGAGAAAATAACCCTAAAAAATGGAGACTGGATCCATGAGCAGACTATGGACTATGAACATATGCCTTATAAGTGCAAGCTATGTCATGAATATGGTCATTTCACTAAGGATTGCAAGATTAAACCCCCTCCTTTGGGAGTGATTCATTCCTTTGAAGAATGGAAACCACCACATAAATTTGTTGCAAGGACTCTTAAAGTTGGTCCATCATTCTTGTGAATGATCCTTCAATCAATCATTTCAAAACTTTGTCTTCCATTCCTGAGACTTATATCGCCTTAGTTGATTTTGTATGCCCTAAGTTTGATAACCCTTTAGTTGTTCTACTCTACTCTTAGACCTCTCCTATCATTCCTTCCTCTCCTCTAAAAAGGAGAAAACCTAAAGCGGCTAAGGAAATCCCCCCCAGTGATCTTGCTAGCTCCACTAATATTGAATGTGCCTCTTTTGTCCCAACTCAGACAATCATCCCTCTCCCCTCTTAGCATCCACTCAAATACTCTAAGGAGTCTCCCCTTTCTCAACCTCTCGCTATTGAAGGGCCCCCAAGTATTCACCCCAACATGTACGACAATCTTGCCCAAAAAACAAACAAACAAACTTTTGGGATAGAGGGAGATGATCATCTAGAACAATCTAAAAAAGGCCATAAAAAAGTTAGAAGAAAAGCTAACAAGGAGAAACGAGATGAAGCCGTAGCCATGGAGAAAATATTAGGAAAATAAAAATAAAAATAGAAAAATAGTACAAAAGTCAACAAAATGCAAGGAAGGAATCAGAGAAATATAAGGACAACGAGGGGGAGGAGGCACCCTTACCCAAATCTCAATGAAAATAATTTCTTAGAACATAAGAGATTTAGGAAATCCTATCAAAACCTTAGCAATTAAGGAGATAATGCAAACATATTATTCTTTAAGAAAACAAAAATGAATGCATCTGATTTTGAAAAAACAAAAGTCAATTTTGGGCACACAACAAATGTCATGTAGTCAGTGCAAGAGGGGCCTCAGGAGGGCTTGCCACCCTATGGAATCCAAATAAATATCAAGAATTAGAAATAAGAAATAACGAGTTTTGGATACAAACAATTTTGAAAAACCCATCCTCTAGTAAGGTTTATGTATTCTTCAATGTGTGCTCCATAGCCTTGTATGCAAAGAAGCCAGATTTTTGGAATACACTAGACAACCAAAGAGGCTCAAACACTTATGAAGAAGTCATAATTGAATGAGATTTTAATACCACAACATCCACCAAGGAGAAAAAAGGAGGCAACCTAATACGGGACCCTTATAAGGAAAATATGGAAGATCTTAGGAATGAGTGGAATATGATGGACATTGTGCTAAAGAAAGGTTTATTCACTTGGTCCAACAAAAGAATAGGGTAACATAACATATTAGCTAGACTTGAAAAATTCCTTATATCAGGAAACTTAGTATTAGAAGGCATAAATATAAGTTTCGAGATAATACAAAATGCGATCTCATATCCCAAACCCATCCCTTTATCTCTCACAGAGAAAGAGCATATGGGCATAATCCCCTTCAAATTTAATTCACTAGGGTTGGAAAATGAAAGAGCAATAGAAATGATCCAAAGACAATGGGGCAATTATGTCGAAGGGTCACCATCTTTGTGTTGGAAACTAAAATAAAAATGCTGAAAAAAGCTTTGAAAGAATGGGCAAAAGAACAATATGTTGAACCAAATCATGAAAAACGAGATCTAAAATCTTGACTAGAGGAGCTTTATCAACACATGGAAAGAAACTTGATTGAAGAACAACATATAGCTCTTGAAAAATAACTAACAATAAAAACTCTATACATCAATAGGAGGGAAAAATAAAAATGAAGGCTAAAATCAATAAGTCTCTCATTAAAATTTGGAGACAATAATACAAAATACTTTCACAAATAGGCCAAAGTAAAAGAAACGAAGAACATGATAAAGGTAATTCAAGATTTGAAAGGGAAAGTAATCAAGGAATACGAGGAAATAAAACAAGCATCTTATCAACACTTCAAAAAACAATAAAAGAAGGAACAGTGGAACAACAACAAAAATGTAGACAAGATGCTAGGGCAAATTCCAACCATCATAACCAAATAATATAATGAAGTATTGCTCAAACCCATAGAGGAAAATGAGGTAATGGAAGTAGTTTGGAGCCTAGGAGTAGACAAAGCCCCTGGGCTAGACGACTTCACCATTCATTTCTTCAAAGCCTTTTGGCCCTTAATAAAGTATGGTTTATGCAAAATGCAGGAATGGACAAGAAAGAAGCAGAAAGTTAGGGGAGGAACCAATTCCACAATTATGGCCTTCATCCCCAAATAGGTCAACCAAGTCTCCTTTTCTAGATTCATACCAATAAGTTTATGCAATGATTCTTATAAAATCCTCTCAAAAGTTATAGCCATCAGATTGATAAAACTCATAAGCAAACTAATAGCTGAGAATCAAAGCAACTTTATTGCCAAAATCCAAATTATAGACAATGTAATCTTAGTCCAATAAGCAATTCATACTAACAACACTTCGAATATCAAGTGTATGGCAATAAAGCTTGATATGGCCTCATCTTTTGACAGAGTTGATCATGACTTCCTCCGTAGAGTCTTGGAAAATTTTGGTTTTAGCTTCCCATTTGTTGAATGGATAAGGGCTT
This sequence comes from Pinus taeda, assembly GCA_000404065.3. NCBI lineage: Eukaryota > Viridiplantae > Streptophyta > Pinopsida > Pinales > Pinaceae > Pinus > Pinus taeda. The sequence continues at coordinate 47,354 of APFE030768311.1, read as the reverse complement.
GCATAAGCTCACCATGGATAGCTCCTCTGGTCAATAGAGGACCCACTAAGTTAGTTCAGGCTTCAAGGGGATTAAGGCAAGGTTTCTCCTTATCTCCTCTCCTTTACATCATAATGGCAAATTAACTAAGCAGAAGATTGAAAATTGCTTGTCTCAATGGAGATTTGATAGGCGTACAAATTGTTAAAGGAATAAAAACTTTGAGTCACGCATAATTTGCAAATGATATAAATCTTCTTGGTGGAACTTATAAAATTCTAACTCATACCTTCAAACAAATTTTACAGGACTTCACTATGGCTTCGGGAGAACAAATCAACATAGAAGAAACAAGATTTATGGATAGAACACTACAGATAGTAAAATGCAGGAAATTTCAAACATAGTTAGTTTCAAATGGGAAAAAATCGGTTTGCTTTCAACTACTTGGGACTACCCATTTTCCTTAAAGGACAAAAACATAAAGACTGGAAAAGTATCATTTCCAAAATCAACAAGGTAATAATTTTTTGGGGTGCAAATTAGCTAAGTATTGTAGGAAGAGTAATCCTAGTAAAATCCACCTTATCCACCCTTCAAATATTCCTTGATTTAACTTTGTTGGCACCTAAAAGTTTTCTTGTAAATTCCCTTGGTGAACAGGGAAACAATCAAGATAGACATAGATGAAGGAGGTCTCAATATCAAGGGCTATGTTCTCTTGAATCATGCATTAGAAGAAAATCTAGTGTGGATACTACTAAAAGAGGATAATTCTAGTGGGCCCAAGTTCTGAGAAGGAAATGCGTGCTCAATATCAATGTGGAAAGGCTAGAGTTTCTAAATTGGAAAGAGGTTGGAACCTATATTTGGAGATTATGTCAAAAAGGCATAACCTTAATAATGAACCATATAAGTTGGACTCTGGGCAATGGAAAGAAAATCAATTTATGGGAGGACATTAAGAGTGCCAAGAAAACTCTTAAAAACAAGATAGAACATCAAATCTTTAGAAATGTGGATGAAAGACCGCAATCTCACGCATCTTTGGGACATATCTAAGTGGAATGAAAGGAGTGGTCTATGGAAAACTGGACTAATCTCATAGTTCCAAAGGAGATAAAATTTGATTCTCTTGACCTCCTAGGTGCGCTAATAGGCCATGCTCCTATAGGTGAGCACCTTGAAGACAAAAGAGGATGGATAAAAGAGAATAAAACTTTCTTTGTTAAAAGTTGTTATGATCTAGCAAAGACAAAATATGGAAATGCTCATGTAGGGACAATATGGAAATCAATTTGGCACAGAGATGGAATACCTAAGGTAAATATATTTTTCTAGGGAAAAGAGGAAAATCCCCACCTCTGAAAATTTAAGAAAGAAAAATATAATGGGTCCCTCAAGATGTGTATTATGTCAGGATTCAGAAGAGAACATCTTGCATTTATTTGTGGAATTCAATTACACCAAAAAAACCTGGGAGTCGGCCTTGAAAGAATTACAAATCTTCACTAGCGTTCCCAAAGATTGGCCCTCCATGTTCTAGACATGGTATTTGGACTATAATCTAAACCTAACATGGAAAAAACTCTCAAAAGAGAAATCATTGCCCTTCCAAAATACATTTGTTGGAGAATTTGGTTGGCAAGAAATAAAGCCACTTTTGACAACAATTTGCTTCCAAATCCTCTCTCCGCTACAAAAGCAAAAGATATCTTGTTTGAAGCCATGTCTTCATCTGGAATACCAAGTGATTGGGAGGAGAACCTTAATACTATAGAGCTCTTATGGATTTGAGGACTTAAACTTGGAAGTCATATCAACACAAGAAGATTCATTCTAAAAATCCCTCCTTCCCGATAATTAATACTAAGCCGCATTGATTTGGAGAAATGGGAAAGACAATAGGGATGATTCTTTCTATAATATGATGGGGATTCTAAAGGAAACCCTGGCCCATCAGGAGCAGGTGGTCTAGAATACAACATCAACAATGGTGCAAAGGCCTTAGTTCTGTGGAAGGGTTTGCAGTTTCTCTATAAGAATGGCATCGAGGAAGTCATTGTAATGGACGATTCAAAATGGGCGATACAACACTTCAGTTACAAATTTGCATATGAAGTTTCTAGTTTGATATGGAATATGTTGAGAAATCAAGGGTCAACTTAATTAGGTGATTTCTCTTACTTTGATAACTGCTTGTGATGCATCTTTAATTAACTTTATTAGATTCTTCTTTCACTTGATTATTATTATGTTCTTATCATCAAACAACTACCAAACTATGAATATCAGATAGACAAGAGGATACAAAATGTAGGTTGCAAACGAGGGCCAAAACTTCTCCTCTTAGGAGGAAAACCCACAAGAATTCTTCTCTTCTTAAAGAATGTTTAGATGATGAATTCAAAGGCCTAAGACCCTTGTCAAAAACCCCTCCAAGACCAAGAAAAACTTCTCTTTTTTGATGAACTCTTCCATCTACTTTGACCTAAGAGCTTCCAGCAATCTCGACCCAGCAACTTCGATCCAACAACTTCAACCCAGCAACTTCCAACAACTTTGACCTTCCAACAATTTTGACCTAGAAAAAACTTCGACTTCCCTGCAACTTTGACTTCCTCGTTAACTTCTTTTGCAACTTTGAATTCCCTAGAAGTTTCCTCTTTAACAACTTTTGCAATTTCGGTCTAGCAACTACTTTAGAAACCCTAACACGAGAGAGAGAGAGAGGTCCAAAACTTTGATCTTACTCCTCTTCTTCTTTTCCTTGAGCTTCGTTATTTTTCATTGTCTTCCAACTTATTTCTTGAGGAGGTCAAACTTCTTTCTTGCTTGAATGAATGTCTCTCAAATGAATTCGAGGTTCCCTTATATATTGGCTTCTTATTAGGTCGAATTGCTACCCAGAAGGTCGATTTGATGCTTCTTGTAGGCCGACTTGTTTGACAAGGTCTTGGAGGGTCTTTATGACACTTTTGTCTTTACTAAAAAAAATCTTTACAAGATACAAGATGCCCAAATGGGTCTTACATCTATGACAATGACTCTTTTGACTTCATAGTTCCATAACACACCTAGGAGCACTCAATGGGTGCTCAACCTACAAATAACTTTATCGTGAGCATGAAACCCATGCATCAAGAATGACAATAATAAATTTATTTTCTCTTTAATATCAAATATACAAAATCATGATTTTAATAGACATTATGAAGACCGAATCTAGTTTACACATTTCAATGCTCCCTCTTAACTAGGGATGTATTCATTATCCATACATGGTACTTGGAGAGTCTCATACTAAATAATTATCATAAGAAGAATAAGATCGGTAAGCCATCTCATAAGCTATTTGTTGAAAATGGCAACAAGAAATGCTATAAATAGCATTTCAGGTACCAGCGTTGGATATAGCAACAAGGAATGATGAAATAGAAATGCTAAAAATAGCATTTCGGGACACATTCCAATTTTAGTTAGTCCCTGAACTAAAATTCAGAATTAAAATTCGAATTTGATCTTAGCAGTTGTTTGTAAAATAATTAATTAATTCATCTTGAGTTAATTAGTTGGAGAAAATCAAACATGAAGTCTATGTGAAGACATGCAATGACTATTCCTTTGATTGAGGAAGTTATCCCTTGATTAAGGAGATCGGGATGAGTTGCACTTTGAGTTGTAATTAGTTAGCTTAGTTAACTGAGTTAAGTCCAGTTAGATTAGTTCCAACAGTTTGTGGAACTGATTGTGTGTTCGGTTAGTTAATGCATGCATGCATGTAACTGTTGCACTTCAGATAACTGAATATTCTCTCATAAATAACTCATGCATGTCAGTTCAGTCAGAGACCCAGTTGAGATCAGATGATGGGACAATGTACTATCAGTTGCAGGAATATTCCATTGTGGATATCTCTTGCATGCAAAAGGAATTCATTCCTTGGAGATTGCGCAGTTACTTCTGAGTTTAGTGAGTTGTGTGAGAGGCCAATTCACACAGGTGGCAGCATTGGACCCCAGGAGAAACTGCGCAAGGAAATAGGAGGCTTGGAGGACTGAGGGAAGGCATATGTTGTGTCTATTCAGTCTGTGAACTGTATTGAGGGATTGTACTGAGAGCTGGATAGCTTGTGAGCTAAAGCTTTGTGTAATTCGGACATATTTCCACTTGTATGAGAATGCAGAGATCAGGGTTTTTAGCTGAGGCTTTCCCCAGAGTATTCTTCTGTATTCATGTGTGATTTCTTTCTCATTCTCTATTATATGTGTTATATTTGATCTTGCTCAAAATCGATTAAGCTTCCACAAGTTTGTTTGTAGAAGTAGATCAAGTATTTTGCCTTAGTGTATTGCATTATCTAGTGATCTACAGTGGGAATTTCTACACTATTTTATCAGCTTATATATGTGCATCTCATTATATCATCTAGCATTGTCATATAGTAAGGCATTGACTAACAACTCTATCTCTCCACAAGATCATAACACAATGTTGGCGAGACAATGACTAATAGACACATTTTATCATTGTCTCTCAAGGCACATACCCCATCTAAATGTTCACAAGGTATGTCCTTTTAGGACTATTCTTGTATTAGAATAACACATCCCCAAGGAATTTCCTCTTTGACTACTCTTACCTATTTGATGCCCTACCACATCCTCAAAGAGTATCAGAATCAATCTCAAATGCTTACCCAATCCTCCATTCTTTCTTTGTAACATAAAGACAAGAATGATGTGTGTATCTCTCCCTCTCAACTAGGGAGGATCTACGCATTCCTCTAAAAGGAATATTTCCAATATCCCTTTTAACAAGGGACTTGCCCAAGCTCCCTCTCAACTAGGGACGTGTTTCCAACATTAGTTATCTACTATTTGGTGGAGATCATGGTATGATCAGTTGCTTGTAGGGATCCTCTTTCTTTGTCATGTCATGAACTTCATCTTCTTCATCATTACTTTATCATAGGGCATCGACCATCTTCTCCATCACTTTCCCTTCAACGAACCATAGTGTTGAACCAATAGTCATGTCATCCTTCTCTTCATCAGAAAGTGATATTCTAGTCCACATTTGACTTTTATTCATACAACTACCTCCTCCAAGTCATGTTTCTTTCAAGATATTCCATCCAATCACATGAGTATTAGTTGTAGGTGACTTATACAAACTTCTTTCAAAGTAGCCCTGTAACAACCCAACTAGATGTTTTCAAAAATAAAAAATGAACATCATGTTGGCATTATGATACATATGTTGTACTTGATGGCAACCCACTCATCTCAGATGATACATTATAGTGCAGAGAAAAGTTCACGCACTTTCATGAAGAGGAAAGTTCCTTTCATGCAGAGAAAAGTTCACGCACTTTCATGCAGAGAAAAATTCCTTTCATACAGAGAAAAGTTCACGCACTTTAATGCAGAGAAAAGTTCCTTTCATGCAGAGAAAAGTTTGCGCACTTTCATGAAGAGAAAAGTTCATTTCATGTAGAGAAAAGTTCGCGCACTTTCATGCAGAGAAAAGTTCACGCACTTTCTTGCAGAGAAAAATTTACGCACTTTCATGCAGAGAAAAGCACACGCACATGGGAAATCTTATGGTTGGTTCATGGTATTAGTCCGACAGTTTTTGATCCTATGGTTTTGGTCCGTGGTATTGCATCCAAAAGAGTTGAACCCAAGTATTGGGTTCGTGGTATTGTTTTGTTATGGTTTTGGACCATGGTATTGAGTAAGGCCTAAGACTATAAAAGGAGAAGAAGATCATTAGGCAAAGGCATGGAAAAAGACTTGAATATCTGATGTAGTATGAGATCCAGTATGTAGGATATGGGTTATGATTTATTGCTTGATCTGAGCTAAGGAGGGATCTCACCGGTTGATGGAGAACAAGATCTAAGGATAGATCAAGATCAAATGGTTTGAAATGAATCATCTTTATTGGTTTGATCATGGATAGACTAGATCTGAATTATTGATGCATGTTTTATTGTATGCATGTTATGATCTGGGTATGGCTGATGTCTGAAACAGCCGCAAAGTCATGATTAAATATATATAGATCTGTACGCGGGTTGGATTTGGCGAAAGCGCGTATATACGCGGGTTTGATTCATCGTAGTAGCATATACATAATGAAGTATGATGTTTGAAGTTGCAGTTGGGTTTGATTGTTATTGCAAAGTTCTGTAGTCTGCTCTGTGTTCTGGTGAATGTGTTGTTGACAGGGTTTCAGTTATTCAGAAATTGATGATGCTAGTATTGATTGTTTTGTGCCTCAATGATATTGATGGGTCTAGTATGAAAATTGGATGAAATGTGGCCTTCAGATTATAGTGTTGTGCTTCAGGAGTATCCAGTCTGAAAATGTATGAAACGTGGTACCTAGAGGAAGAAAGAGAAGGTTGTTGCCTTATGTAGGTCGACACCTACGTACTAGTACATCAGCTAGTACAAGAGAAAAGGGGGTGGTAGCTCCCTTCCAGTAGCAGCTGGAGAACGAGTAAAGGTTGGAGCATTTCAGTAGGCCAGCACCTACGTACTAGTAAGTGGATCGGCTAGTACAAGAGCTAAGGGGGTGGTAACTCCCTTCCATGAGAGTCTGGAGAACGAGAGAAGGTTGTAGCCTTCTGCAGGTAGAAGCCTGCATACTGGTATAAGACTGCACCAGTACAAAACTATTGTAAAAGAAGATAGAGACGACTTGCAGCAGGTGGTTTTCACCCACATTGGCTTTCCACCTTATATCATGGTGTTCATGTGTGATTCTTGTGTGTGATGATCTGTTCTGTTTTACTGCACCTGCTTACTATACATATGGTTAAAGAAGTTCTGATGCACTAACTAAAGATCAACATTTAATGGATTAATTGAA
>APFE030768311.1:17002-40473 GCA_000404065.3 Pinus taeda | reverse complement strand
CAGTATTATTTCCAACACATCAAATCAAAGTTACCTTTTTATGATGGCCTTTTGTCATGACATCAACTTCTTGCAACATCAACATCCTGTACATGTATGAATCCATCTCCAAGACACATATTACCAAGGTTTTCATTTTCCAGCATACCTATCAAGGTCTTCATACCTTCTTCATGGAGATGTCATAACTAATCCTTCTTGTTCTCAGATGTTGATCACTTATCTTATCTTATGTGAATGTAGATACATCTTTCATGAACTCTTCTTTCACCTTCTCTTCACATATTTCTCCCACAAGATCATCTATACATAGTTCCTTCATCACAGGAACTATGAATACCAACCACCTCATATTCTCCATAAGGTCATATCACGTAAATATGTAGAAGAGTTCAAGACATATTGTCTACATGTCTTCATGTATCTTTCTAAAGGAAGAGTTTCTTCTTGTTTTATCATGCTTAAGAGATAGGGCATTCTATCTACAACCATATGATGACATGAATTTATCTACCTATCAAACACATACATACCTCTTCCTTCATGTGGCCATCTAGGCTTCCTTCGGGCAACTTCCTTTCCTTGCTTGAAGATGAAAGTACTTCAACCAACTTGTCATGTTGCACATCTTTGTCATCATACTGTCATCCTTTTAACCTATAGATCCCACATAATGTGGAATGTAGGACATCTGCAAGACACTTGCTTCTTCTTAAGTAGAGGTGAATCTTATAACAAATATTCCAATGGAGGATCTTAATGATCCTCATTTTGCAAATGCTCCTTTCTAGTGATGATGATGTATGATGATCTCTTTATCTTATATCTTGTTATATGACTTTCTCCAACCATGTAGATTGCTACTTCAACTGTCCTTATATGCTTCCAATGGAGATGCCATGAGCTACTTCCTTTCTATTAGGATGACTACTACAACTATGTAGAATGTCTACTTCAACTATCCTTGCAAGCTTCTATGATGATGTCATATCTATTTCAACTTATCTATCATACTTGATGATATCTACATTTACTTGTCAACTTCTATGATAATGTGTGAGAGACCTTTTAATAGTGGAGGTCTATCACTTCCTCCTTCTTTGATTTCTCCTTGTGAGATTATTTTTCTACTTCTTCGGTGACATGGGCTTCATTTTTATCTTTTATTTTCTTGTTGTCCTTCTTGAGTTGAGGATGATTCCTCTTAAAGTGCCCATATTCATTCCATTCATAGCATTAGATCTTTGACATGTCAAGCTTCTTCTTTTTCCAAGGATCAAACTTTCCAAACTTCCCTTCCTTTCTAGCCATAATTGCATATGCTTGAGTTTGTTCACTTGATCCAACATCGCTCTTTGCCTTCAACCTAGTTTCTTCAATAATGACCAAAGTTCATTGAATGGAGTGGCTTCCCTCTTTCCATAGATACTCGAAAGAAAGTTGACCTGTTCATCAGGTAGTGCATTGAGCACAACGATGGTCATTTCTTTATCGAACATTATTTCTCCTAATTCTTGTTATTGATCTCTTATTTGAGATACCCTCATAAGGTATGAGGCTACCCCTTCATCCTTATATACCTTCATTTTGTATAATTTGGTTCTCAATGATATGACTTCTCTTGCAATACTTACAGAAAACAATTCTACCAACTTTTCATAGATATCTTCCAATTTCTCCAACTTTTATACATAAGGGAAGAGGGAATCCTTGATTGATTCTATGAGGATTCTTTGGCCCTTACTTCCCTTTCATATTCTTTGACAGTGCTTGAGATTTCCCTTGAGAAGGCTTGGAGATTGAACCCTTAACATATTCAATAACTTCATTCTCTATGAGGATCGAATCTATCCTCTTCTTCCATGCAAGGTAATTTGATGACCCAATAGGTTTGGTGTTCTTCTTTCTGAATGAAGTCATATTAATGGTAGATTCAGACATAAATATAAAGATAATTACTTGTTAAGTGAAGATTCTCCTTTGAAGATGATATATTCAACTTGATATCTTCTTGATGATGATGATGATGACAATTGAAGACGCCTTCTTGAAGAAGATTGTTTCCTTAATGATGTCTTCCTTCTTTAAAGATGACAATACTTCTTTTCCAGATTATATGCTTGAGATGTGATCCTTTCTTTAGAGAGAGGGATATAACCTTGATTTTTTTGATGATGATGGAAATGATTCTTCTTTCTTTCTTTGGATGTAGAAATGTAGAATATGGAGACTTCAAAATGCTTCAAAAGTGCAGTCCTTCTTTCTTTGAGTAGAGGTACGGTCATTGAGGTCTTCTTCTCCTTGTGATAATGTGATCCTTGATATGAGTACTCCTCCTTGGTGCTTCTTATTCCTCCTTAATGATTTCCTTATGCTCGGCCCTTATGTATCCTTCTTCAACGATGTGATCTTCAAGTTACCTCTTCTTCTTGATGTAGTCACCTTAGCTCTAATACCATGTTGAGAAATCAAGGGGCGGCTTAATTAGGTGATTTATCTTACTTTGATAACTGCTTTGATGTATTTTACTTAACTTGATTAGCTTCTTCTTTCACTTGATTATTATTATGTTCTTATCGTCAAACAACTGCCAAACTATGAAGATCAAATAGACAAGAGGACACAAAATGTAGGCTGCAAGCTAGGGCCAAAACCTCTCCTCTTGAGAGGAAAACCCACAAGAATTATTCTCTTCTTATAAAATGTTTAGATGATTAATTCCAAGACCTAATATCCTTGGCAAAGACCCCTCCAAGACCAATTCAAAATTCTCCTTCTTAATGAACTCTTCCGATTACTTTGACCTACTAGCTTTCAACAATTTCAACCCAACAACTTCCAACAACTTCGACCAAGCAACTTCTAGCAACTTCAACCTTCCAACAATTTTGACCTAGCAACAACTTTGACTTCCTAGCAACTTCGACTTGCCCATAAACTTCTTCTGCAACTTCGACTTCCCTAACAATTTCTTTTGTAACTTCGACTTTCCCAACAACTTCTTCAATTTCGATCTAGCAGCTACTTTAGAAACCCTAACATGGGAGAGAGAGAGAATTCAAAAACTTCAATCTTGCTTGTATTCCTTTTTCCTTGAGCTTCATCCTTTTTCCTTGTCTTCCAACTTCTTTATCGAGGAGATTGAATTTCTTTCTTGCTTGAATGAATGTCTCTCAAATGAAGTCGAGGTTCCCTTATATATGGGCTTCCTAGGAGGTCGAATTGTTGCCCATGAGGACAACTTGATCCTTCTTGTAGGCCGACTTATTTGACAAGGTATTGGAGGGTCTTTATGACACTTTTGACTTTACTAAAAAACTATTTACATGATACAACATGCCCAAAGAGGTCTTACATGTACGATAGTGACTCTTTTGACTTCATAATTCTATGACAAACCTAGGAGCACTCAATGGATGCTTGACCTACAAATAAATTTATCTTGAGCATGGAATCCCTCTAGTGTTTCAAAAAATAGTTTGAAAGACTAGAGGGATTCCATGTCCAAAGAGACAGAATTCAACCAACTGATAAAAATTCAAATGAAGGTGTCCTATTGAGCCAGGGAACCATCCAAATTAAATACCAAATAATTAATGAGCATCTTCCATAATGGTACACATATTCAATTACACTAGGCCTCTTCAAAGAGAATACTATTAAGATTAGACATCAATAATTCTAAGTTCTCATTATTCAAAGCTACGTCCATATAGAATTCAAGCATCTCTATGGGAAAAACATACATCACACATTTTAAACCATCCTTAGTCCATCTTACTTATTAACGATTCTTCAAAATACTCAGCTTTCTCACTCCCATAAAATCAAATCCCGAGTTGTGTGGGCTCACTTTGCAAATATGCAACTGATCTCCTAATAAGGATCAGGGAAGATGCTTCAAATGATGTTTATGGAAAGGTTGCTAATCTTCAACAACTTAGTAATGAGGCAAACATATGTGCCAACAAATACCGCGTTTGTTCCCTGTTAATAAATAGTGCAGAGACAAAAAACATTTATAGATCCATGAGATGTCAATGGTTAAGTTAGTAATGGTAATGGTAATACTAATCGATTTATACCGTGAAAAATTACAGAGTGAATTGTCTAACATGTCTTTAATGAAATCTAGTAATAAATATTACATAGTATGTGATGTTAAAATCATTGACTTAAATGGATTTTGATTCCATTTATATAAATATCATATAATTTATGGTTTAATTGAATATAATTTATGATGTTAACATTATTGACTTAAATGATGTTTCGAAAAGATAGAGGCATTTCGCGCTCAACTCCCGCTCTGCAACCTACGAGATCCGCACTTCGCGGGATTTGAAGATTGCGCGCGCGCCCGCTCTCTGCGATTACCGATCCCTGTGGGTGGGTCCGTCGAGGGCTCTAGCTTCTAGCTGCGAGCGATCAGGGTTTGATCTGCTTGCTCTCCATGGATGAGCCAGCTCCCCCTCAGGGGTCTTCCTCCCCTCCTCCACCTTCTGCCACTGGGGTCTTCAGATCCTTGCTGGCCTCTCTGCCCAAGAAGAAATTTGTGGAAGTTGCTATGTTCGTGAAAAAGCTAGAAGATATGCCCGAGATCGCGCTTCCTCCTGAAGGTCCGATTCAAGTAGCATTATCTTTGGTGGATCGTGCTCTGGTCGGTCACTTTACAGGTCTCTGGCCTTCCCCGAAATCAACAGAGAACTGGGTTGCTAGGAAATGGGCTCCGCTGATAAAGAACAAGGTAACCTCTTACTTCCTCGAAAGAGGATACTTCTTATTTGAATTTTCAGAAAAGGAGGACAAGGATCTCATTTTCAGAAATGGCCCATACTTCATGGGTCCTCAAGGGCTGTATTTAAATAAATGGATGCCAGACTTCGATCCGGCGGTGGATGTGCCTTCAGCGGTCCCGGTGTGGGTAAGGCTCCCCAATCTCCTTGTTCACTACTGGAATTGGGACTCTTTGAAACATATCGGAAACACTCTTGGGAAATTCATAGACAAGGCCAACAACAAAGATCAGTACGATTGCACCAAAATTTGCGTGGAGGTATATCTGGAGGTCAGATTACCAGAAGCCATCAAAATAAGGGTAGGTCCTTGGACGCATGTTAAGAAATTGGACTATGAACAGTGTTGGCCCTCAGTTTTGGTCTATTTTTGCTAAGGGAAACCTACTTAATCCTTATATTTTCCATCCATTTTCCATCACATCCATCTCATTTTGATGTATTTTATGCATATTCAGGTGTTTAATTTTAATTTTGCAATTTCTAGAAGTTTTTATGAAAATTGAGTTTCAAGTGCAATTTTGGATTGAATCAGAAATTCCCGTAATAGCTATGTGGATGACATGTTTGCAGGACACTTGGGCTCGAGTTTGATGCATGGATGGATAGCTTGGGAACTAGGACTAAGCTAACTCCACTTGGTTTGGCCAGAACAAGCTTTATTAGGCCCGGTCAAGGTTGGTCAAACAGGACTAGTCACCAGAAAATCCCTAGGAAATAGGGCAGTTTTGAGATTTTATGGGATTGACCATATTTCTTGGGATGAATTGGATGAGTTCGACTTAGATAGGTGGATATGAGTAGAGATGAGTGTTAGATATAATATAGATCAGTTTGTTTCATTAAACCTCTATTTAAAGCCAAGACTTTGATGGCTTTTGTAATGGAATTTATATGTAACTTTTGTATAATTTGAGTTGGGAGCTAATTTGAAGAACTGTTTTCATTCCAATTTGTTTTTCATGCTTGGTTGATTTACTGAAGTTGTTGTAGCTGAGGTTTCTTCAAGTGTGCAAGGCAAGGGTGGAGGCCCCCCACTCCAAGCTAAGTACACTTCTTTGTTAGACTAGTTTAATTTTCCATAATTTGGTTATTTTAGAACTTGTTCATGTGCTTTGGTTCAGATTGGTTTATGGTTGATGTGTGACGATATATTTTATTGAATCTTAGTTTGTTCATCACTTTAGTAAGATGGAATAACAAGGTGTTCAAGTTGAACACTCCTTCTGTTAAATTGGTGGATTGAAACTAGGTTTTTCCTTGATTACATGCAAGCAATTTTTCTTATGAATTTTCAATCTTCAATTGATAGAATTATGGTGAATGAATTATGATGGGAAATACCAAAGGTCTCTTAAGTTAAGAGCCTTTGTTCATTGATGATTTGTCCATCTTAAGCTATTGAGAGCTCATGGTTTCTAATTTCTATTCATCAAGTAATAATTGAGGAAGAATTGGACCTCTTAAGTTAAGAGCCATTTCAGCTTTCCTTCATTGCAAGGTGAATTGAAATTATTAATGTAGGCTATATTTGTAATATGCACTTCTTTAGTTTTCAAATTTTGTCTTCTAAACTTGATTATATCTAATGTCCATATACAGTGGATTTGCCTCCAAGTTTTACAAACCCGGATTAATAATTAAATACTTGTGTTAATTTAGTCAATAAATTAGCTCAACAAACAGCTGCCGTTCAAATGTTGGAGGTGTCACGTCTATGGACATTTCGCCAGAGATTGCCCGTCCAAAGGGGTTGAAGAAAAAGGGAAGGAAGAAGGATGGAATCAAGCAAAAAGACCCAAAACTTCACTCAGGAAAAATGCAAATGCTAATGCTAGAGCCCCCCAAGAGGGACCTGCTCAGAAACCACCCATGGAAAGCCAAGGGAACAAATTTGAGATCCTTGGATCTGAAATCAGGAACACACTGGAGACAGAAATTTCGAAGGAAGTCTCTCCAGCTAAATCCAAAAGCATACTAGAGAGATCCAAAGGGAAGATGTCAGAAGAAGAAGAGGAAACCCAAGAGTCCGAGGAATCGAAGGAAGAAGGGGAAATAGGTGAATCACAGTCTACCCCTAGAAGATCTACAAGAGGACGAATGTCAAAAAAGGAAAAAAGAGATCAAGAAACATACAAAGACAAGCTTTAGGGTAGCTAGCCAACGTTAGAGAAACTCCTAGCAAAAACCCCGAAGATGAAGAGGATCCAAACCCAGAGCTCCAAAGGAGCTCATCACAACAAAAGTAAATGATGAAGATAGTCTCCTGGAATTGTAGGGGAATGGACTCGAAAACCAATGAAGAAGCAATGAATAGTTTAATAAGACTGGAATCCCCTAGCATTCTTCTCATCCAGGAGACTAAACTAGAGGATTCAGCCTTCCTCCAAGCAAGCAGAAAATTTTGGAAGAAAGACGGAGCACATGCAACCTCTGCCCGTGGAGCATCGGGAGGACTTGGGTCGCTCTGGAATCCAACTAAGTTCTCTCTAATCTCTGAGTCCCTGAACACTCATTGGATTTTGTTAAAATTTCAACACTTAGAATCTAAGGAAATTATTTGTATGGTCAATGTATATGTTCCTAACAAAGCAAGTGAGAAAAAACTATGTTGGGACTCCATCAAAAACTTGGCAGATCTAGAAAATTTGGAGAACATAATCATAGCCGGAGACCTCAACCTCGCCCTCCTCTCGCCAGAAAAAAGAGGAGGCAGTATTGTCAAGGATCCAGAAAGAGAATTAGTGGAAGATATCATGCAAGATTGGGATCTGATAGACATTAAGCCAACTATTGGCAAGCACACGTGGTCAAACAAGAGAGTTGGATCAGGTCACATAGCGGCAAGACTGGACAGATTCTTGGTGCAAAGCTCCTTCCTGCTTCTTGGACTAGAAGCTAGATCGCACATCCTTCACAACAACATGTCAGATCATAAGCCTATTAGCTTGGAACTACTAACCCCCAAGGACCTAGGGCCTATTCCATTAAGATTCAACTCTCTCTAGATCAAAGAGACAAACTTTATGGATAAGGTCAGAGACTGCTGGAAAGACCCAGTCAAGGGATCCACCTTCTTTGTTTGGGAGGAAAAACTTAGAAGAGTTAAAGCCATGCTAAAAAATTGGGCTAAGACCCTGCCCAACCCTGTTGCGAAAAGGAAAATAATTCAAATCGGACTAGAAAGCCAACACCTCCATCTTGAAACGGCTGAAGTCACTAAAGAAGAATTGGAAAAGGATGCCAAGTTCCAGCAAAACTTCCATAAGGCATGTCTGGCAGAAGAGTAGTACTGGAGGCTCAAGTCCAGAAGTCTTTGGCTCAAATCTAGCGACATAAACTCCTCTTTCTTTCATAAACAAGTAGGAAAGGACGTAATTCCATCACCGAAATAAAATAAGAAAATTATGTTATGAAGGACTTTGCAAGCATAAAAAAGGCAGCTTCAGATCATTTTGAGAAGCTGTATAGGGAAGAACTAGGAGCTGAGCAAAACAACAGCCTACTGGATGTTGTCCCTAGCCTCATCACCTCCAAGATGAACCAGGCTCTTGAAAGCAAAATCATGCAAAAGGAAGCCAAGGAGGCCCTTTTCGCAATGGATCCCGATAAAGCTCCGGGACCGGATGGTTTCACGCCTAGATTTCTACAAACCTGTTGGCAGATAGTTGAGAAGGAGTTCTTCAAAATGATCTAGAAATCCTAGGACTGTCAGAAGATTGGGGGTGGCACAAATTCAACATTTCTCACCCTCATTCCCAAGGAAAAAGGTGCAAATTCTTTCAGCAGATTTCGCCCAATTTCCTTATGTAATATTGGGTACAAAGTGATAACCAAAGTGATAGCAAACAGGTTGAAAAGAATTCTCCCTAAAATCATTCCGGACAATCAAGGTGGATTCATTTAGGGCAAGCAGCTGGTGGACAATTTCATGTTGGTTCAAGAGGTGATCCATTCCAGCCTACACCGAAAGGAAAAAGGTATGGTTATTAAATTAGATCTGGCAAATGCCTTTGATCATGTTAGACATAGGTTTTTGTTTGATATGTTGCATAAACTAGGGTTCGGACAAAACTTCATAAAGTGGATCAAAGCTTGCATTTCGGAGCCTTGGATTGCCCCCCTGGTGAATGGTAGGGCCGCTGATTTCTTTAAAGCCTCTAGAGAACTGAGGCAGGGGTGTTCCCTTTCACCCCTACTATTCGTCATCGAGGTTTCTGTCCTCAGCTTCTATCTAAATAAAAAGCAGCAAGAACAAGACATTACTAGTCTGTGCATTGCAAGAGGGGTTAAATGCATCAACCACCCCCTCTTCGTTGATGATACATTATTGTTGGGGGCTGCTTCTCCGCATTAAGCTATTAAATTCAAAGAGTTCTGGATGACTACTATAAGGTCTCAGGCAGCGTGTTAAACAAGGGCAAATGTCAGATATACTGTGGGAATATTCCTACTTCAACTGCAAACTCCATAGCCAGATGCCTCGGATTTGCAGCCTCCACTACTTGGTCCTCATTTAAATATCTTGGTCTGCCAATCTTCCACAAGAGGGCATTGAGCAAAGACTGGTCTTCTCAGCTAGACAAATTCAAAGCAACAAATGCAAGCATGGGGATCCTCTTGGCTCAATAGTGCCGGCGAATCAGTGCTCATCAAGGCAGTTCTCAGTAGTCTTCCGATATTCAAATTCTCTATCCTCCTGGCACCTGTGGGAATCATAAAAAAGATGGAGGAATTAATCAGGCAATTCTTCTGGAAAGGAGGCAAACAAAATGATAAGAGAATTTCCCTAGTCAACTGGGAAATAGTCACCAAACCAATTTTTGAGGGAGGATTGAACTTCAAATATGTCAGAGCTCAAAATCTAGCCATGGGAGCCAAATTAATTTGGAAAATCATTGCTCCTAATCCAATTTGGGTACATGTAGCATTGTGGAGGAAATAATTTAAAGGAACGAGACTCAGATGTTTGGATCAGCCCAAAAATCAACTCAGAACTCCTTTCAGCATGTTCTTTAACAGAATTGGCCCGCTGATAAAAAATTACTCTTACTGGATTCTAGGAAATGGTAAACGAATTCAGCTGTGGAATGACAGAATCCTGGATCGACCTCCACTGGCAGAATCGAGAGACTTTACTGAGCAAAAGCATTGGCTGTCTGAAGCAAACGTCAACACTCTATGGGACCTATCGACTTGGAAGGAGGATGCCTAGGCGGGTTGGAAACAACTCCCTGTTCCTCCCGCCTTGCAGCCAGAGATGACAACGCTCAGCAATTTCTTGCACGGGTTGGCCCCTATCCACGCGCGTAGGCAGGATGTGAGAGGTTGGGGCAAAAATCGGACAGGCTACAAAGTCTCTCAGGGATACTCTAAGTGCCTTGAACGACCCCACGTGCCTCCCAATCCTGCCCCCTGGGTAGGCATATGGAAATTCCCCTCAATTCCTAAAATGGACCACTTCTGTTGGCTTCTCTGCTATAAAAAAAATCCTCACTGATGACAGGCTTCAAAAAAGAGGCATCTATGGGCCTTCTAGATGCATGCTTTGCAAAGAAAGCTTAGAATCCACCTTCCACCTCATGATCGAGTGCAAGTTCGCAATCTCTATTTGGAAGGGGCTTCTTGATTCCTGGAATTATAAGTTCATCTTCTCTACCTCAGTTCTGGATCTGTTCATGGGCTGGATGGCCAGATATCCAGGCACACACCCAAAAAATAAAACAATCAGGACAATGTGGAGTGCACTGCCTAAATTCATGAGTTTGCAAGTTTGGTTGGAAAGGAACAAGAGGATATTCCGGAGCAAGGAACATGACTATAGAATAGTTGCCAACTCAGTGAAAATCCAACTAACTGAGTAGCTGGAAGACAAAGGAGATGATTCAAATCTAAGTCAGCAAGATAGAGACTTGGGATCTGTCCTCAATTTTAATTTTCAAAAACCAAGAAGTTCTCCTACAACCCTCGAAGAATGGAAAATTAGGAAAAACAAAGAATACTTTCAGGCCTGGTTGTCCAATCAAACACTTCCCTCTCTCTTCTTTGATGGGGCAGCAAAAGGGAATCCAGGAAAGGCTGGAGCTGGAGGACACATCATTAATCCAGACGACTCACTTCTGCACAATTTTGCTTGGGTATTAGGCCATTCCTCTAGCATACAAGCTGAGACGTTGGCCCTCTTTCAAGGTGTCAAATACCTCAAAGAGCTGGGAATTGAGGAGGCAAATGTCTTTGGAGACTCCCAAGTAATCATAAAAGCAGTGGTGACCAATTCCAATCCAGCAGATTTGCAGCTAGCAAGGCTAATTACAAGGATTAAAAGCATGTCAAAGTCCCTACATCTGAATTATTTTCATGTTCTGAGAACAAATAATAAAGCAACAGACATTGAGGCAAACAAGGCAGTCCACTTAGAGGCCGGTACTATTCTCAAAGATAAGGAAATTCTTTGGGCACCAATCCCTTAAAGAGTCATGTTTTATTGCATTCTCCTGCATCAGTTTGTTTGTATCTTTCAGCTCAGAAAATTAGCAGCAAAAGTGCACTTTAACAATTGTAAAAAGAGGAAGCTGATCAGTGTAGGCGCCATTTCCCTCTTGTTAGAAAGGCATGCTGAAATTTGCTCCTCCTTTTGTAACCAAATGTGTGGCCTTTAGCCAAGCAGTTAATTGAATCCCATAACCGTTCTTGTAAAAAAAAAATTAGTGCAGAGACTAATATGTTTTTGGTGACCTCAACAAACTCCTTGTCTCTGTGGTAGTAGGATTTTGTTGCGTAACCTCACTCTACAATATTTCTTCATCAACTTACAACAAAAATGAATTAGTCCTTTAGCATGATCGGATTTATGTCATGACGTCACTTCCTAATGGACTCCATTTTATGTTTGACTTCATCAATCAAGGGTTCCCATTCTCTTTTCCAAATCTTTTTGAAAGACTTAAATCCATCCCCACCAAACTTTTCTTCTCTTAGCTCAAATAAATAACAAATCTAGCTTGCAAAAAGAAAGGTTCAATAAGGTAAGAACTTAGGCTTCTATGTTGCAAATTTCATCTAGATATCCATCAAATCATTTCCATCCCAATCAAATGAGCATTGGCACCTCTATTTATTATCACCTTCTATCCTCCAACATAGATTGGCAATCTCAGAGCATCATTGTCAAAGTGTTAGGCTTAACAACAAAAGGTCTTACCTCTTTAGCCAGAGAAAAGAAGGTCACCAAAGAAGAAGGAAAAAATGATGAAATGATAGAGATAAGACCAAAGATTTCTTTGCAAAACACACTCAAAAGACCCCAACTACAACTAGTTGTAAGGAAATTATCTATGTGATATTCTTTGTCTTCAATTGATGTATTGCCTATTTATATTTTTGGGTGGTCAGTTTTGGGTTATCTTCACCCATAGGCCTTCAGGATTGCATAGAATTTTAGGTAGCATACACTATTATATCTCTGACTTAATTTTGAATTTCTCTCATATGAGGTCGAGAACAACTGCTCTTTTAAACAATTCAATTTTCACTTTTTTGGCTCCTTGATAGATCCTCATCTAATATAAAATAGCCATTTTTGTTATAAAAAAAAAACAATTGTCGATTCCTCGTGAGGCATGGTCATGGTCATAACAAATCCCAAGGTGAATTTTCTACAACAATGAATCCATGGGCATAAGTATGAAACACTAGATCAATGAAACATGGATTTTCTATTTTGTGGAGTGGAATGACCAAAGTAAATCATGTTTGAACCAGAAAGGTAATTACCAAGTAGAATCTCATCATTCATGGAACCATAGCACTAATTTCTAATTTAATTAACTTGCATTCAAGGCCATTAAGTTGTCATTCTAATTTTATTTATTTATATTTTTTTTCCTACAAAAAATTAGACCACTATCCAACAATTAGATCATCTACCTAAAAAGGTAATGTCATGACTCTAAAATTAATATCATGGATTTTATATATGTGGAACAATACTTAATTACATTGGCCTATATGATAGAGGAGCAAAACAACAACCTCTATAAGTTAGTATATATTCATTTATTATAGTTGGTTGATCTAATGAATCTCATTTAAGCACACACACGCACACACACACACATAGAATTTCCTAATCTAGAAAAGTGAGATGTTTTTTTTGTAACCTCAAATTATTGTATTAACCAAGAAAATAGTTATAGTACATGCTTTGGATAGGCACCTTAATTAGCATTAGTGTGTTAGTCTAGAGACGAAACCAAAGGTAGTAATTGATGCTCAAGCATGAGTTTTTCAAAATAAGCATGTTGTATTGGACATGACAAGTTCTTATATTATAAAACTTTGTCCTAAAAGCCATGGAAAGTAGAGTACCTAAAAACAAGAGACATATAAACTAGATGGCATATAAACATAAAGCATAATTGCAGGATGCATCATACCACAAGAGCATGAAGAGACTAATTGGCTGGAGCAAGACACCCATGTTGGCTTGGTGGTGGATGATCCCTGTTGCGAATGATGACTACCTCCATGTGTTGCATGCACTCATCCACGATTTGATAAAGCAAGTGTAGTTACTCCATGTGGAGGAGCAACTCATCTATACTTTCATTATATTCAAAAAAGATATTTCCAAATAGATTCTTGACATAGCAATACAAGTTAATAGTGTGTAGATATTTGTTTTGACATGCTCTTGGAGTGCCCAAATCTAGAACTCGATTTGGTAGCTCTACCATTACCTATGAATAGAATACATCATCTCTTTCAATGACCACCTCTTGCTCGATGTCAGAAATTTCATGTTGAACGGCCAACGATGTGTGTTCCCAATATCTATTGATCGAAGCACAAGCCTGGGCTTAAGCTTGGGTGTTGTTGTGGGAACCACAACCTCCCACCACCCTTCTCGAGTGATCCCTCTAACATGGGATATTGACAACTCAAGGGAGAACATCGATCCAAATAAGAACTCTGAGGATAACACTGAGTAAGAAAGTGAAGAGGTAATGATAACCAGGTCGAGGAGAAGGTGGGTGAATATGGAAAGAAGAATAAGTGAGAGGTGAGAGGGAATCTAGTGCCGAAGATTGTTCCCCAAGAAGAAATTAAAATTAATAGAGAGGCTAACAAAAAAATAAACCATAAAACCATAAATGACACAGAGACCAACCATAAGCGATATGTCGAAAAATCACCAATAAGGAGCATACCCAACAATTCCAATTTATTATGTTGAGGAGAGGTGGCTCCCTCTAAACTGGTACAACATTGTCGCCAATGAGGTCCCACTGTGAACAAGAGGGATGAAATAATAGGAACGTTAGACAAGAGAATGAAATGCAAAGAAGGGAAGGGACCATGCCAGGAGGGGCTAGTACTTTTGATTCCTTAGCTTCACTCAAGCAATGAACAAAGTTGTTTCCTTCTTGTACCTTGGAATTACCAATTCGTTCATCACAAAACAACTGTAGTGATTGGAACATTCTCGATTGCCCCATAAAGTCACTGAAGAATGTGTTAGGACTAACACTACCATCAATGGCAACTTTCATTTCCTTTGGTTTCTTCATTGCGTAGTGAATGTGGTGAGACCAACAACTACTCATGTAAGATTTCATGTCAGGTTGATTCAATGCGGGAAGCAAGTAAACCTTGGTCCTATGGATCCTCCACCATGTTGTCCTATTCAATGCTAAATTAACACAATTATCCCTCCATTTCTCCTTCCACTCACACACTTAGGGGAGGGCCCTACTGGCTGCTCACTTGTGGAGATTATGACATCCCTATTAGGGGGATGAGGTCTTACTAAAGAAGATCCTGGAACTCCTTATGCATCCTATGCTCAGTAGACGGAGGACAGGGATCTACTATATTGGGAGCCTCATCAACACTTCCAACGTTAGCCAAATAGTCAGCTATTGTATTTGTTGATCTTTGAACATGAGAGGAGAGGACTATCAGAATGCGACACAAAGAGGACTAAATACACATGAGGTAGTTTTTGAGTCTCCAGTTGACATGGAGTTTTTTGGCATTGCCACCATAAAGGAGATGTTTCATTTTGTTAATGAATGGATTGGAGTCCCCTTCTATTATTGATTTAGAGTAGGAGAGTTGGATTGCATAAGTGAGGCCCTTTTCTAGTGAGAAGAATTCTACAACATTGTTGGTGTTGTAGCCCATGGATCCATAGTAAAAAAGGAAAGCATATCCCTAATCATTTTTTTATATGTTGCCATAACCATCTTGTTTTGGGTTTCCTTTCAAGGTGCCTTCAAAGTTTAGTTTGATAAATGAAGAGGGGGGAGGAGACCATGACGAGGAAGAGAGATAGGAAGCATTTGGGGGGAGAGAAGAAGAGGGAAATCTAATAGGGACAAGAAAGAGTTTTCTTAAAATCCTCATTTCAAAAGAAGGGTAGGACTAGGCATCTAGAGGCCAAGGGAAGAGAGAGGTGGTTTCCTTTACAATACTTAGGAGTCTAAACAAGAGGATGTGTTCATGGAGACATTGGTTCTTGAAAACACAATTGTTCCTTTTCTTCTAAATGCCCCAAATCAAAGAGTAGGGATTAGAGTCCATGCTCTGTTTAAGATGGGATTTTTGAATTGCGAGGTATTTCAATTGCTAATGGTGTTTTTGATGCTTTCAATGTCTCTATCTAAGCGTTTAAAGGGAGTTGCCACTTGGTTCTAGAGCTCCTTCAAGTAACTACAAGTATTAAATAGGTGATTGACATATTCAAAGATGTTGTGACATAAATGGAATAAGGATGGTCCTTCAAACCCATACTTGATTAGTCGATTCCACACGAGGGTGAATTTCCGAACTAAGAGCCAGAGGAAATGGACCACTTTGCCCAGAGGTTCTGAGACCATATGTGCTTCCACACTTTTTGAGATGGCAAATCTTTGTGACCTGCAACAAGGGAGTATGCTTCCTTGATGGTGAACCTACCATTGATTTGATAACCTAATCGAAGTTTATCTGATCCTTCTTAAATCATAATTTTCCTCCTTTGGACTCCCGAAATTGATTGCCAGTTTCTTCTCCTAGGTGGGGCCAAAAAAAATTGTCCTTTCATGGCTAGCAAGGGGAGAGGGATGGATTTTCTTGCTAATGGTCTGCCACAATGATTATATCATGAACTTGCATGGATTATTTGATCCTAGAAATAGAATCATTGTTGATCAGTTTGGGTAGTCACTGCCATGAATCCTCCTAGAAGAGGGTTGATTTTCCATTGTGAATCTCCCAAAAATTGTGCTTTTGAATGAGATCCTTGTTGGAATTAATGTGGTTTGAAATAGAAGAGCCTAGGGTAAGAGAAGTGTTTTTGATTTGTTGTTGGAATCATATATCTTGGTCGTATTTTTTATTCCATGTCTCTTTTCGTAATTATTTGCCTCCCTATATCCATCTCCACCAAATTTTTGCACCAAATACCTTGCTGGGGATTTTCGAATCTTTGAGGCCATGCCACCCTTTGATTTAGTTATGCAAAGATTTTCTCTAGGGACTAGTGCCCACTTATTTTCCATTGTGGCTTCCCCCCCATAAAAAGGAGCGTTGAATGCTTTTGATAGTCTTTAGAATTCCTTTGGGGGTGACCATGGCTGAAAAGAGAAAGATAAGAATAGCTTGAAGCACATATTTGAGGAGTACTACTTGGCCAACAATATTGAGGGATGGAAAGGTCCAATAATTGATCTTATCTTTAGGATTTTGAAGGAGCTCTTTCAAATGCTTGGATTTCATGGTATATTGCATGAGTGGAGTGTAGGTTTTAACCCCGTACAGAAATTACCTGCATACAAATTCTAAAATACAGAAAATAAACAATGCGAAAGCATAACACATAAAACACACATACACAGAGATTTTCCCCGGGATCCCAAAATCGGGACTACCAGCTTGATTTTTCATTATGTTCCTTTCAATGTTACAATACATATTTATACATGCCGAAGCATCCAATGCCATGGACCGAAAACCATCGCGTCCAAAACCATCTATGAAATCATGCACAAAACCATAGGTAGGTTCGCCCAACCTAGTATAGGGTCCAAAACCAAAATTTCGGACCCCATAGAGTGGGGTTATTTGCACCCCTCAAACCCCCTGTGACCCCCCCACTACGCAATCGGCGCAACGAAGCGGGGGCTCTGCCCCCCCTCTAACCCCCCTAGTTAACTACGTGGGCTAGTCGTGGAAAGAATATAACACAACCCAACATTCTCCCACTTGTTGTTTTCTTTCCACAGGGGGCCACAAGAGAGCTTAGTCATTTATCCAGCCCTGCAACGCCCATTGTTTCTCTACACCAAGAGAAATTCTCAAAGCTCACAGATTTTGTCAATGCATCTGCAATATTCTTCAAAGTGTCCACCTTTACCAGCAACACCTTTTTGTCTTCTATCATATCCCTCACAAAGTGATACTTAACATAAATGTGCTTTGTCTGCGAATGATATGCAGGGTTCTTTGCCAAGAAAATTGCACTTTGGCTGTCACAACTATCCTTATAGCTCCCTGTACTAACCCCATACTTAAACACAATCTCTGCAACCAAACTACTTCGTTGCTTGCATGAGTGGTTGTCATGTATTATGCCTCTGTAGTTGATAGTGCCACTACAGATTGTTTCTTACTCATCCAACTGACTGCACCTCCAAATAGGTTAAACACATACCCACTTGTAGATAATCTCTGATCCAGATCTCCAGCCTAGTCTGCATCAACAGAGCCACGAATATCCAACACTTTATCCAATCCTGGTCTTCCTTGGTAGCACAAACCATAATCACTAGTGCCACGCAAATACCTGAAAACCCGCTTGACTGTTGTCTAGTGCTCCTTCCCTTGTTTTGACATAAACCTGTTCAATACTCCTACTGCATGTGCAATGTCTAGTCTAATTACAGACCATTGCATACATCAGGCTACCGACTGCACTTGCATATGGAACTGTTGATGCCTTGAAAATCGCTGCAACAACATCGGGGAAAACCACTCGGTCCGGACCTTAAAGACAATTCCTTTTCCGTTTGGTGTGGTGGCTCCGACTGGAAATAAAGGGACCAGTTTCCCAATAATTTGAAGTTGGGATGGATAAGTGGTGGATTTCTGATATCTAATGATAATGGATGATGATTTAATCGATACAATAAAATTATGAACAACTATTCTATCCCGGGGAATTTCTGCTTTAGTGTAACTTTTGATGATCTTTATTCACAAATAGACATATAGATGACTCTATTAGTAAATAAAGACATTAATTCATATGATAATTGCTTTGTTCAAGTAGTTGAACAAAGTAATAATTAAAACATTATTACACTATTCTTCATATATCATTGACATAAATATGATTGGAAGAATAACATTCCTAAAACATTCAATAGTGATAAGCATAAGAACTCTTGTTAAAACACACACATATATATATATCCAATGATAGCAAGGTTAAATAAATGTCGATTCACATTAAAGAATGAAACAAGAGCATAAATAATAGTACCATATGTTTTTTGGATCAATCCCGATATCAATCGCATTCAAATTGTTTCTTCCAACTTAGAAACACTTCCACAATAAAGCAATAGTGCACATATCATCAAAGCTTTCTTCGTTAAAATTCAGAATATTGGCCTAGTCTTTATAAAAAATTATCAGAAGTACAATAGTGTAACTTCTTGATTTGAGTTTATACAAAAACTGAGGACCCTTTCTAAATGCATGAAAGGGTCTATAAATATTATCTAAACTAACTAATTATGAAATAAAAATGCTACTAGGTGGTATAACTAAATCATGAAAATCTCCTTAAAATAGGTCTGTTTGTAGTCGGCAGCATAATTCACTGTTTCAGATGATCTTCCTTTTGCTTGAGCTAGTAGATAGCAAACATTGGTTGCAATTCTGGAGGATGACTCAAACAAGAATGCAACTGGGCTGAATATGTGGCATCGTGAATTTTGGGAATCATATAACCGGTTGCATCGGTCAAACATTTGAGTGCTGCCCTTTGACTGTATGGCTTAACTAGGAAAAACCAAAAGGTATCCCAAGTTAAACTTTGTATGCCTGCGATTAATCTCCCATTCTTCTCCAATTCTTGATAGCATGTTTGTTCCAACACCTTGGCTGACGACAATTTACCTGAAGTGCATTGTGAGATCAAGTTAGACAGATGAAGAGTATTATTGATTAATTCAATTAAATTACTGGTTGATACTCTGCATCTTGAGGTTTCTCTTTCTGCTTTCATCAATTGTGACTTCCATTCTAGGAAAAGGATTTCTTTATGTGACTCTAGAATTTTAGGCAAATTCATGGCTTGTCCTTCACTGGTTTCTTGCCAAGCAAGAAAGTTGGTTAAAGTCTCATTAGCCTGTTCCAAATCTTGCCTAGCTTCGACTGATTTGTCAATTATTGATGAAGTAATTTCACAAAGGGGCTCTGCCAAGGAAATATTATGACATAGAAATTTTAGCTGTGTAATCAATACTTTAATGATCTGGAGAGCTTCGGACTTGAAATATGTTGGTTGAGGAAGACTTTTGAATTTTTCTACATGTTGTGATAATTGAGCGATTTGTTCGTCTTTTGTCTTACTCATTTGCTCATTCATTGTCTTTAGCTTGGTTAACCCTGCAGATAATTCTTTTTGTTTCTGCATTGCGCTCTGATCTATCCTCTGCTTCTCTTTAATCAATTGTTCATTTAATTGATTGTTTATCTGTTGTTGTTTTGCTAGCTGCTGCACTAACTGTTCTATTCTTTGTTGTCTTTCGGATACCTGTGGCTGTAAAGAAACAATTGTTTGGTCCTTTTCCTTGAGTAAATTGCTTATTTCCGATGCTTTATCCATAGTAGCTGCTAAGTAAGCTCCGGCATATTGAGAAAGTTTTGTGACGTCTTCGGAAGGATCGAATTCTTCTTTCCACACCACATTTGCGATCTCTGTTTGTATGGGTAAAAGGGAAGATTGATAAAGTCTTCTCCTTTTCCTTTGTCTTTTCACTACAACCCTATGTTTGGGACTGTAAATGACATCTAATGGTGGTATGTCTTCAATTTGCAAAACGATCTAATCGGAGGGATCCTTAGGAATTATTTCTACATCTTTGCTGGTGGGTAGGCTGTTGGTTCCTTCAATTGGAACTGTAGTTGTCGCTGTCTCTTGACCGACTGTTACTTTAGGTGTGCTGAAACCTTGTGAACCTTCCAGATTGCTTATAATAGAATCAAATTGTTGCCATTCTTGGAGGAGCTTGGGATCAATCTGGGTATCTAAATTGGTGTGTTCACTGCCCTTGTCCTATTCTTTTTCCTACTCTTTCTCCTGTTGTTTCTCCTGTTGTTTCCCCTGCTCTTTCTTCTGTTCTGGTTCTTTTCTTTTCTCAGGAATCTTCTCTATAGTAGGAGGTTTATCAATAATTTGTTGTTCAGGCTCGCTTGACCGAGTTGTTGGGGTAGTAGCTAATAAATCCAGAGGTAGAGTTTGCAACCTCTGTTCTCTGAGCCTATTAAATTCTACCAGCCCTTCATCATTATATCTCATTTTGGCCAATGTTTGAACCTGGGATAGTGATTCTATTGAAGAAAACAGGTCATCAAATTCATCTTTTTCATGTTCAAACTTTGTAAGTTTGGCTTGTTCAAGAACAATATAGGCAACTTTCCTTGGATCGAATTGTCTGTTAGGAATAGTTGCAAGATTGAGTATGTTTATTTTTTCTGCTTCCTTTTCCACATGCTTGTAATCATGTAGAATGTAAACACTGCATCTCAAAGGAAATGTAGGTCAAACCTGTTTTTTAGAATTCCTGAGAGTTTGAGATATTCCTGCTGTTGTTATTTGGTAGGCCAATTCTCAGGCTAATAGTTTATCAGGTACATACAGAGGAAGGACATGGGGTCTTGTGAGACTACCAAAAACCCTTATATATGTGAACTTGTCTTCCCCGAACCAACTCCCTACAGCAGTCAAGTCAATCTCTGCTTCCATGGAAATATTTGGGGCAGGCTTATCAAAAATGGCATAATAGATAGGTAACATGAAACCATTACAGATTTGGTACAAGTGGTCTTTATAGTGCGTCTTCCATAACATTTGATGATAAATGTGGATTGGTTTAGGGTCTTGTGAAGTCCATCTCCACCCGAGTACAGGATATTCAGAATTAAAACAAAGCATATCCATAATATAAGCACTATAATAGAAAGGGGGAATAGTCCTGGTGGTTACGCATGTATTTGATCTAAATTCAAGAATTGTAGTGGCTAACTTGTTGGACAATATGTTTGCCTAATCCATCATTTCACTATTAACCGCCGCTTCCATCAAAGGAACCATTTCAATAGTAAACTTTGCAGAATCATGCAATCCCCAAATTCTACACATCATTGCCCCGACATAACATTAAGGAGAACACGATGAATCTACAAAGTACTTACCTAATGATTCATGTTTGTGCCTTTCGAGATTCTGTCTCCACTACTTAATTGGGGCCAATTCAGTCTCGTTCTCCTCTGCGAACTTTTCAAGAAAGGCTTTGTTGTACTTCTTTTTAGGTTCGGGTAGGTGATACATCTTCCTTAAGTCATCAGGCTTAAATGAGCCAAAAATCCTTCTGTCAATTGTGCAAAATGTTCTGTTCAAAACCAAAATTTCTTCTATCGCCCATCTCACCACATCAATTAGAAGAATTTTCTCACGTGTTGCTATCTTGTGCAAATATGAATCAAATAAATCCTTAAGGAAAGCTTCTGATTTACTAGTTAAATCTACAGTAGCTCCTCCCGATGCTTCCTCAGGCTCCTCTGCTTAAATTAAATTATAGATGCTTTGCCAACTTGTATTTCCGAGGCCGAGAGAAGTAGTGTCTGAAATTGGACCTTTTTTACTTGGTCGTGGATCATTAGTCGACTGCACTGTTGCTGTAGGGGTCGATGCTGCTACGGATTTCTTAGATTTCTTTCCCATTTGTTTCAAATTCGTTACTTTGGCAGAGTTCTGCACAAGGAGTGAAAACAACATGATACAGAGAATAGCTGGTATAAACCAATATGGAAGGATTATGTCAATTGGCGTATAATAAAGGATTATAGTGAAACTGCCGCAGATAAAATCTAAAGGAAAATCTCGCCATAACTGTTTCATTAATTGGTCGTTTAACCTGTCAATCATGGTCAAGGAGTTCATGAATACCCATTATATCGTTTATATGATGAATGACCCATTCAAGCGTGGCTTAGATTCTTTGATGGATAACCAAAGATAGATCGCAATTGGTGATTGGTAATGTGAACGGAAAGGTTGTAAACATAGTCCAGAATATCTTCTGACTACTAAAAGGTGATACACTACATGCGAGCCTTTTAAATATGTTTCGAAACACCCGCCTTTATTTAATGCATCGCAATCTGGGATGGGTTCGGGTCATATTATTTATGCCATTGCAATATTGCCGATCGCCGATGGCGATACGCCTTATCACATCGGAGGATTTGATTGTGTCATCCTTTATGTATTGGGTTGTTACGAGTGACTGCCAATGGCGATACACTTTATCGCATCGGAGAAATGAGGGAGGTGTTTCTTTATGCTATGTATTTTGCCTTTTCCGGATATCCAATAGCGATTTCCTTTTTGGATCTTGCGATTGCTTTATCGCAATAACAAAGAACTCTTATAATTATTAAAAAGACCTACTTTATTTTAATTCAAAAGGTTTATTTTAAAATATATCATTTCCATTGGACCTTTTGATGAGGTTTTTCTAATGATGAGTTAATACCAATTTATTTGCACATCTAAGTTTAAAAGGGATCCATTTCATATTATGAGTTTTAGGTAAAATTTTTATGAAATGGGGGGTTGTTGTACAGCGCAACAGGAACACAGGACGTGTCCTCTTCCTCTTTTTGTGTCTTGGGACACTGTTCAACTGATAACTTTACACCTACAAGAATAGGAACCTTCCTCGATTTACTATCTTGCATATTAAACCTCTGCAATATTGTCTCAACATACTTCCTTTGGTTTAACGAGAGCTTCCTCTTTTTCCCGGTCTCTTTTAATTTCCATGCCCAAAATGTAGTTTGTAGCACCAAGATCTTTCATGTCAAATTTGGAGGACAGTTGGGTCTTCAAATCTTGAATAATTTCTTTGTCATTTCCAACCAGCAACATATCATCCACATACAAGACCAGGTAAATAACACGGTCACCAATTAATTTAAAATGCACACAGTGATATGCTTTGCTTCTGGTGAAGCCAAGTCCTCGTATAAATGTATCAAATTTCTGATACCACATCCTTGGTGACTGTTTTTACCCATACAAAGACTTCTTTAACTTGCATACCAGTTCTTTCTTACCCTTCACTGCAAAGCCTTCAGGTTGCTTTATGTAGATTTCCTCTTCCATATCCCCATAAAGAAATGTTGTCTTCTCATCCATCTGTTCTACCTCAAAATCAAAAGTAGCAGCAATAGATAAAAGTAATCTAATAGAAGCTAACTTGGCGACAGGAGAAAAAATATCACCAAAATCAATTCCTGACACCTGGGAATAACCCTTTGCTACCAACCGAGCTTTGTATTTCTCCACCTTTCCTTCTGCATTTGTCTTCTTCTTGAACACCCATTTGCTGCCAATGG
>APFE030768301.1:0-23346 GCA_000404065.3 Pinus taeda | reverse complement strand
ATCTTTGAACGCTTTCTTCACGCCTTCATCCCTCAATGCTATGTCCAGGCCTTCAGGTTCATTCCTCTGACATTTACTGGATCTGTGCTCTTTTCTCTCCATTTTTCCTTTGAGATCTTCACGCCCAAATTCTAACAGCTCCGGTCGGGATGGTGATTCAGCTCTTTTTTTAATTCAGCCTCGCTTGTAATCAGGCTCGCTTGAAATCAACCTCGCTTGAAATTCAAACATTAAAACACTTCAATACATAATCAGGCAGACTTATCACTCATGCAACACTTATGACCATCATTAAGGTCTATGCACGGTAAAATCTCTTGGGAATGATATTTCTGTGCATATCGACAGTCTATTGGTGGAGTAGTGGCAAATGAACATTCAAACGTGATACAAGAAGTACACAAACTAACATGAGTGGACACAATTGATGACTCACCTACGGACTTGACATTTCGGGAAAGATTCGCTGCAAAATGCACGAATCCATGATTTCGCAGTGCTGTTAGTTATAAATTCTAATGATGCGCTGCGAAACTTCCTAATCACGACGCGCTGCGAAACTGCTTAACCATGATTGTGCTGCAAAACTGGAAAATGAGATTACGCTGCGAAATCACTAAAAGACATGGTGACTTGGATAAAACAAGACATGACTATGGAACAATGATGGGTGGAGGAGAACCAATAGGAGTCGAGTATGGTTTGAGTTAAAAACTTTTAAAACTCCATACCCTAAGTGAGAAAAATAAAATAAAATCAACATTAACACAGACCTTTGTCATCAGACTAGGAAAGACAATTATATGCATCAAATTTTTAGTTCTAAGTGATAACAGTGGGAATGTTTGTCATAGGTGAACTTTGTTGTATTGAGCATACAACTCTTGGTTGTTGCGACAGAACTGGTACCCAACCGCTAGTTGTGATTCCAGCATAACCCAAATTTTGTTGCGAACTCACGCATGGTTGTCCTTCTGGGGAAGACAATGAAAGGATATATGGCCCTCCATACGACGGTAATCCAGTACTCAAAGGAATAATTTTCCTTTGGGGACCAGTTTTGCGCAAATTGACCTTGTGATGGATCAATTTTTTGAGACTCAATGTAAGAGATTCCAGATATAATTCCGGACGAAAAAACGGGAACAGTCCATACTGTCGAAATAGTCCTAGGATGGACTCCATCTAGTGATTGAAAACTAGTTGGGACAGATGGAATGCTAGCAAACATTGTCGGAATAGCAGAATGGGCTTCCGCTATTGTTGTGTCGAGTGACACAGTCCTTGATGTTGACGGTCGGTCAGACATGTTAAGTCTATCCAAAAGATTCCTCAGTGATTCTTCAGGAACTCCCGAGGGTGGGTGAATATTATCTGATGAAGAAGGATATAGGGTGATCCCAGCTCCAAGTGGCGTTGGAGTGCTAGATGGAGGATCTTCCACAATCTCTTCTATGGCAATCAATCCAGGAGGAAGAGGTAGGCCGTCAGGTCCGTAAAATATTTCTGGTGCCGAAGAAGATGTAAGTCCTGCAGCAACAGATGGTTGGGGAGTAACACCTTCTAAATCGACTGTAGACGGAACCGGTTCAGGAATAGAAGTGTTAACCGTCGCACTAGGATCAGTTGTAATGTCCTGTTGCTTTTGCAGAATTTATTTTGTAGAGGCAGGGATTCCAGAAATGTTCGGAGTAACCGGAGTCTCTGAGGATGTTGGAGTGCTTTCTCCAACCAACCTAGGGGACTTTGATCTGGTTAAACAAGTTCGCTTCGTCTGGAATGGCTTCACTTCTAGAGTCAACGACGGTTGACTCGTAAGTCTCCGCGAACGACGGGGTTTTGATTGACTTTCTTCCACGATTGCAGATTACTTGATCAACTCAAAATAAAAGGGTAAAATGTTTTTCGAATTAAATAAATTTTAGATGATTTGACACAACTTGTTTTTTCAATTTTAAAGAGTTGAGAAAAACCAAAAGATGTCTCTAGTCGCCTTCAATTTTTATTGAGCTTGAAGTGACAAGCGCTTAGAGGACCTTTTTCGTTAAGGAGTCTAAAAAGGAGAAAAATTGACTTCTCTGGAGATCTAGGTAGAGAGTATTACCAAACCAATCGTAAAACTACAAAATACTTTTTACGGTACGACAATCAGTCTTCCCGAATGTTGTGTTTGGTGCATTATGATTGGTAGGGCGGCAGACATGACTTCCTAAGGATAAAGGATGCAGCTTATAGTGGTATCCCAATATATATGCGACGGTATGTGGGAGCACAAGTCCGTATTGGCACTTATAGTCTCAGAGTGGAGGAATCACCCAACCAGCGCTGAAAGCAACAGTTACCAGGCTTTACGACACCGAAATATGTCTCTAGCCTAGACCTCTAGATGTTGCGTTAAGTTCCAAAGCGTTGTTAGATTCATTGAGATTTATTTTAAGTTGATCTTTCTTAGCAGTTTGCCTTTCAAGTTCACCACGTGATGTATGTATGATTGCTAAATGCAGTCTAAGATGATAAATAGATGTTTATCTTCTTTCAGTAATGAAAATCCTAGCTACTAAGGGGAAGAAAGTCAAGCATTTTTTCTTCACAGAGCACAGAGCACACCCTAATATGCACAATCCTAAATCAAGACAAGCATTCAAGATGCAAATGCACATGCATGTATTGGTTTTTGGTTCCCTTAATGTGTAAATGACACTAAGAAAAATATGTGCAAAACTGAAATACTTTTAAAGCAATTGTACTCAACAAAATTCCTTTTCAAAATGAAGTGAAAACAAGAGAGACACTTTGCAATTTTGAAACCGAAATTGCTTTTCGACACTTTAAAACTAGTAAATCAAGTATTATGCAATGATAACCGTATAATCAACTATCTAAAACAATGGGATTTCTTTCTAAAACTGAAAACGACAGCTACGACACTTTCAGATCTAGAGACAACAGTTCGACTATGTTATTTTTTGCAAAAGAGAACTAAAATGACGCAAAATACATAAAAAAAACGTTTATAGTTCTTTGCACTAAGGAGGCGGAATAATGCTAGAGAAGGGGGTATTCACAAAAGCACACTAATTACAGACAACAAAAACTCTTGAATAAGACTGAAAACAGTGAGAAAAATCCACAGTCGGAGGGTAAAATTAGTCCTCCCTGACCATCGCACCTGTTGCACAGTGAACTCAGTATGCAGCGCAGTTACTCCATTCGGGAAGTGTGATGCATACAGGCTGCCTTGAAGGAAGGGTGTGATGGTTACAGTGTGAGACTCTGAATGGGACTTCACTCATAGTTTGCAATTTAGTTCAGGTGTTTAAGCTGAATAAGTACAGATCAATGTATGTAAAAACACAGGGGTGATTTTAGAGGTTACTAGAGCCACTACTTGGGGCAATTAGATTGCTTGCAGATCTATTGTTTAATTTATAAACAAAAACCCAGAGATTGGCTGAAGCAGCATTGATCTACTTTGCATTTGTATGACAAATGCAGTTCGAAAGCTAGCTGGCTTGACTTCAGGCTCCATCTGTATGTTTATAAAAGAAAAAAGGATAGATAGGCTAACAAGTAATCTAGTCGCTCCCCAGTGGAGTCACCATTTTGATATACGGGAATAGTGTCCATACGGATGCTGCTATTCCCACTAAAATGTGTGGCTATCTTAGAAACAAACAATCAAAGTCTACTATTGATTCCTTTTATGAAAATAGATGAGAAGAGAATCAAGAGGGCCAACCTGAGACTTGCGCTCGATTCCCTCTCCTTCTTGATAGAGTTTTGTTGCTCGCTCTTCGTCTGCTCAGCTTCA
Source organism: Pinus taeda (assembly GCA_000404065.3). NCBI lineage: Eukaryota > Viridiplantae > Streptophyta > Pinopsida > Pinales > Pinaceae > Pinus > Pinus taeda. The sequence continues at coordinate 19,535 of APFE030768301.1, read as the reverse complement.
AAAGGACTTGTAGAATCACAGCAACATACTACTATGAAAGAAACAAATAATGCAGGATCAGATGTACATTAACCATATACAAGCATATATAAACAAGTACACCAGGATATGGAAGGAAACAAGAATAACTTTATTCAGATAAAAGTAGCAAGAGGATTACAACCATGAGCAGCTCTAACCCGGCTCATCCTCCAGCTAAGAAGCCCTTCTTTCAAACCCTCAAAGCAAAGCAAAAATCCACCCAACACTATGAATCTACACAAGAAATACTGACAAACTTCTCTATAGATTACAAAAAATTCCAGCCCCTGGATCTCTATGATGAGATCCATATATAGATGATTACAGAGAGGTGAGTCATCTTTTGGGATCTTGATTAGTGTCTTCTCTCTGATAGTTCCTGCTTCCACTTGGAGAATGAAGATCTCTTACTCATCCCTGGTCGAAAATGGAGTGGAAAGTGTTAAAGGGGAAGCTTCTGGAAGATTCCATGATCTTCCAGCTCGCATTTTGGTCCCTGCCATTTGTCCATTCCCGACCATCGCACCCTACAGAGGAGCAAAATAGTATGAATTGCACCCTGTACATTGGGAAGGTGATATGCATCGCACCCTCTGCATGGAGCTTTCAGTATGGTCTAGTTTTGACCATTTATGAGCAGTTTTCAATGGAGCACTTCTAGGAGATGATGTAATCAGTTGACCTAGTTCCTTTAGGCAGTGAAGCAACCCTTTTAGGGACTTAAGAACCCTCATTTTATGGACATTTTTGATTGGGGTTGAAGCGCCCAAAAATGTCTATAACACTATGAAAGGAAAACTCGGAGGTAACATTGAACCATTCTTTTAGATTGGATGTTGGCCCTTCCAATCTGGAGAGGGATCTATCTACAACTGAGTTGATCAATGTCACTTCAAAAACTAGTTTTGTGCTTAGATCAATGGCTAGATCTTTGGTAGCATAATGGTTTAACAAAGTGGTCAGGAACAGTTGAGCGAAAATCCATTTCACATGGAGTCTAATTGCTGAAAACAATAGAAGATCTATAAGGTGTTGATTGTATGAATGATGAACAACAAAGGAAATATAAACAATTCTTTCCTAGACATTTAAATTATCACTGTAGCTAAAGATTGAAGGGAGATAATAGTCCACTATAATAGAGCATCAAAAATAAATCCTAAAGAAACTTTAGAAGGAAAACAATGAAATCATTTGAAAGTTTGATTTCAGAACATCATAGATGAATTCTAAAATCATTCACATTCAATCAAATCCTAAATATAGTCATTAAACTGTTTTACCGAGAAAGGAAGCATTTACATATAAGAAAAATAGACTAGAAATAACTGGAACAAGAATATTTGCAATCAAATAGTCACGTGCTTTTGATCTTGAAAACTCTTATTTTTTCAGAAAATATGCTCACAAAACACCAAGTTTTCCAATTTTTTCCACTCAAAAAATCCAACCCTGTTCTATTACAAATCATAAAATATATATACAACTGTATTGTTCAAAACTCTTTATTCATATTTAGGAACACAAAACTAACAATAAACTTAAAAACAAAAATAAATATCTCAAATTGTACTTAAGTCAAATCCTTTGAATTTGGAAATATTATCTGCTATAATTGTGGATATGCCAATTTGAATGCTCGAGATATGCTCAACTAACCCCAATTCCTAATTTTTTTCCACTTGTCCTTGAATGATAATTTGAATGACCTCCATATTCTGAAAGAAATCTCTTGCCAATCTGTTTAAATTTTGAAATGATATTATCGATTGTTTCCAACAAGCCTTTGACTTCTCAAATGCCTCCTCAAAATCTGATTTTAGTATTTTAGTTCATGATTTTCTATCAAATATCTTTCCACCTCATTCTTCAGTTCCTAAAGATATTGGATTTTATCCCCAAGTCAAATTGATGAGGTGTCTCATCAACTGATGACTAGGCATTTTTAAGAAAAATAAATATAGCAAATTCCTGAAATATAGAGTCCAATCATGCCTTGTTATTTACAAAACCATGATAGATGTGTAAAAATTGAGAGGATTTTTTAAATGAGCCTTTTCTAAACAAAAATAACATTTGGTTTCAAAAATTCATTTCCATTTGTTCAAAAATCGCGTCCAAAGTTCTTGTATTTTACAAGAAGAAATTAGTCTTAAAATCATAGTTTTATCAAGAATTCCATTATCAATCTATAATACTTGCAAGTAAAATTAGCATTGGGATATTTTTTTTTCTAAGTAAAATTGATATATTAATAGAAAAACATAATGTACATAGAGGCACCGGCCTCTGTAGTACTAGGTCAGTTGTATGACCATTTTAACCAGCAAGTCTTGACATCACGACTGCCCCAGTTGGGGAAACCAGTCTGAGAACAAGATAAGAAAAAGTTCATTTTAACCACGCAGGGGCTATAGTTCCAGAATTCAAAAATTTTTACCAAAATTGACACTGTGTAAACACTGTAAAGTTCAAAAAGACTACCCAATGTATAGTTCAAAATTAACCACAATAAAACAGCCCAATAAAACCAAAACTCGAAGCCCGAGCTGGACGCGAGACCCAAAATTGACCATAGTAAAACGAAAATAAACAAAATCGAACTCAGAACTCGACATGTGACTTGTCATGCAACGACTAGGTGTCTTAGGTTGGTGGCTTCTCTTCCACGATCAAACACTAGCCATATTCTTCTGAACTAGTTTCTGTTGAATGCTACCACCTGCAGTGTCTTGTGGCTCATGGTCCTCCACATGAATTCCTTTGTCTTTACGGGTGGTGTCGCCTCCCCGAGTTTGCTGTCAACTATTAGATGGATGGTCCATGTCTCTCAGTGGGTGGCTGGAGCTCGACTACCCCTGAAAGTTGACGAGCAATGGAGGAGCCAGGTTCATTTCCAGACTGAGCTCTCGTTCAGTGCACGAGTCAGTTACCTCTCTGAAGTCCACTGTGACAGTGGCAATGTTGACCAGCCTATCCATGGAGTAGCGAAATCGGAATTGAGCTTGTTGGGAAGAAGCAGTGGAGGTGGTGTGATGGGCGACTCCACCTGAATGCCAAACTTTGTGGGTGCCCATTTTACCTCGACCGTTGTGAGTATTCGGATATCTACCAAGGAGGCGGGAAGAGGAAGGGCTTGGGGGTGTGGAGGTGGATGGTGAAGTGGAGATAGAAGGGGGCAAAGACTAAGGGCGAGTGGCGCCACCCTGACTACCACCTCACTTGCACCGCATTCGATGGCATTGGTGCATGATTCTCCGACAATAAAGCTGCAGCAAGCGATGAGTTTCAGGGGCAGGAGGGGAGGAAAGAAAGGCAAAGGGGATGTTGAGAGGAACAAGGCAATTCAAATCCATGCTGAAGAGAGGGGTCGGGACCTCAAAATGCAAGTTGCAGAGAAAGGACTGAGAGAAATGGTGACCATTGCCCAGGTCGACACAACAGAGGAGTCTGCAGCGTCTTCCCGTAGGAGTGCAAAGGCTCGGCTCTACTGCGGAGGGGTGGCAAGAGAAACTGAGAGGCGGTATGGGTAAATGCAGGGGGCTTTGCTCCATATTTCGGAAATTGCAGGGAATTTCTCAGTTCTCACAATGGGTTGATGGCGCCGGCTGAGCAGTGACCTACCTTAAATTCCCACAGGGGAAGGCGCAAGTTTCCATATGGATCAGCCACCTGCTTGTCTGGTGGCCGATTTGCATTAATTTCTCATATAACACCCACATCTGGGGGTTCTGCATCCATTTGCACCAGCTTAGTGTATTCCTGTTGGTGCGTGGCATCTTTTATAAATTTAAGCGAACCTGTGTATAGTGTTCGATCACTTATCAACCCTAAATTGGCTAAGAGATCGACCACTTTGTTTTCATTCCTCTTGATGTGTTTGAAAGTGATTGTTTTATTAGTTGCAAGCCAATGCTCAATGTGTTGCAACCAAGCTGCAAGTCTCCAGCTAGAGGATAGCTTGTTTACTGGAGTTCCATGTATAATTTGTTGGGCCATGTTGATAAGGATTTGAGAATCACCTTCAATTATTAAGGGAAAGTAGCTATGCTGCTGAGCTAGATTTAGACCTTGCCACAGTCCCTCCAATTTAGCCGAATTGTTTGTGTCCCATCCTGAAGTGCCTAGGTAAAGTAGCAAAGGATTGCCATAATGATCACTGAAGATTCCTCTGTGTTCAGCCTGACCTGGATTGCCTTTAGAAGTGCCATCAAAGTTGAGTTGGGTGAATCCTGAGGGTGGAGGGCACCACTTGTTGGAAGAGTGATGGGCAAGGATGGATCTGTTTGGTGGCTCCTGCATCTAGATGAGCTTGAGGTTCCAATTCATCCATATAGTTCGTTCTTGTGGTTCGATGTGAAAGTCCTCATCGCTCCAAGTTTGGAGTGCTAGAGTTTCCTGAAGGTTGCTGCACATATTATTCGATATGATTTCTATGGGGGTGGCTTGATTTCTGAAGATACACTGATTCCTCTCCTTCCAGATTGTCCATATGAGGAGGCCTAGAATTATTCTCCACAATGCATCAAGCAGGGGACTCTTATACAAGTTTTTAGCCCAGTGACGAATGGTTTTGGTGATGTCTTCTTTAACCCTGCCATCTTTTTGACATCTAAAAATAGTTTTTTCCCAAAGTTTGTTTGCCAGATTGCAGGAATCCATGAGATGCTGTATAGTTTCCTCCTGTTGCTTGCAGTTGGGGCATCTTGAGATGCCATGATTTTTTTTTCCTTAAGTTGTCCCAAGTAAGAATTCTTTTATGGCAGAGCAGCCATATAAAAGTTGAGATCTTGGGCCAGATTTTAGGGGATCACACTTTGTCCTAAAGAGGGTCCTTGTTTGTCTGAGTATTGATCATAAGGTTGTATGCCTCTTGTGTGGTGTAGGTTCCACGTGGTTTGTATCCCCAACGTAATATATCCTTTTCTTCATTAAATGTGATGCGCTTATTGGTTAGCTCTGTGTCTAGCTCCTTATACATTAACTCTGTACCATTCCTGATGATGAGTTCTGCTTTGTGCCATTGTCTATATCCCTGATCGAGGGTGGGAGTCCAATATTGGTTGAGCGTTTCACATTGATGTGCTTCCTCATCCTCTGTTGGTAGAGGTGAGATTAAGCTATTGAGTTTGGCTCGTTGCTACCATGAATCCATCCAAAAACAAGCACTATTGCCATCTCTTATTTCCAGAAAGTTATGCTGATGGATCATATTTCTATGCATTATAGACGAGTTCCATATTAGGGAGCCCTTACCCATGTCTATAATCTTGATTAAGTCTTCATTCGATTCGTGGTTGGCATACTTGGCTCTCCATAGGATCGCCCAAGGTGTGTGCGGGGCTGAAAGCCACTTCCACCAGATTCGTGCTCCCATGACTTTGTTACTATGTTGAGGGTCCCAAAGATCGATTCCTCCAAGGTTTTTTGGGAGGCAAACGGTTGCCCACTTGACCAGTGCCCATTTGCGGTTATGTCCCACTGATCACCATAGAAAGTTCCTTTGGAGATCTTTTATTTTTTTGAGAACCCATTTGGGTGTTGCTAAAATAGAGAATAGATAAAGAGGCATAGATTACATAACAACTTTGATGAGGATTAGCCAGCTTGCCATGTTTAGGGCTCTGAATGTCCAAGAGGTGAGGCGGGTTTCAAGCTTGTTGGGGAGCATTTTCCAAGAGGAGTACTTGAGGGTAGAATCAGCTAAGGGGGCACCAAGGTACTTGGAGGGGAGAGAGGCAACAACGAATCCTAGAATGTAAGCTATGGAGGTTTGAGTTATGGCAGGAGTATGAAAAAAGAATATCTAGGATTTAACTGCGTTGATACTGGTGCCAGATGTTGCGAAGAAATCATCAAGGAGGGATTTGAATTTTCAGGCTTCTTGGGCCGATGGTTGCCCAAATAACTTGTTATGGTCCACAAATTGTTGGTGGGTAATGGCAGGGTAATTATGAAGGGAGATTCCTCTAAGCTGTTGCTCTTGGAGGGCATGCTTTATGGTTCTACCCAGCCCTTCAGCCATAAGAACAAAGACGAATGGAGAGAGGGGATCCCCTTGGTGGATGCCTCTTGAGGATTAAAAGGGGGTGGAAGGGATTCCATTAACCAAGATGGAGAATAAAGCTGAGGAGATTAAGCTCATTATCCATCGAACCCAAATAGGTGAGAAACCAAAGGCTGTTAACATTGATTGAATGTACACCCAACTCAACTTATCAAAAGATTTTGAGAGGTCGATTTTTAGAAGCATACCTACTTTTTTGTGGTGCTTGAGAGAGTGAATGATCTTGTGGGTAAGGATGATTCCATCTATGATTTGCCTTCCTTCGACATAGCCCGATTGTTCTAGCAATATGAGCTATAACTTCGGATATGATTTTGTAGATGACATTATAGAGGGCTTCAATTGACAATATTCTCCCTCGTATCCCAAAGGTGATAACAAATGAACACAGTCAATTGCTTCTTCATCTGATAACCTTACAGGAGGTGTAATCAGTTATGAAGTAGCTTCAGGAAGGTTGTGTAGAAACATGATCCAAAAAACCCATAATGTTCACCTAGAATAACAAAAGATCCAGTCCTCGTCATATTTCTTCAAGGCTTGATTTATTTCCGCTATCAAATAATGTTATTCACCTCGGAGGAGAACTCTCAACCTCTATTCTGCCATTTGCAGGATTGGACCATTGGCCAATTTCGCTTCAGTGGCAAAGACCAGGAAACTACACTAGAAGACCCTTCCACTTTGAATCCTTCTAGTTGACCCATCCACATTTCAAAGATCTAGTAAAACGTGCATGGAAAAGTTTTCTTTCCCTTGCAGGTTCCAAAATGTTTCAATTTTAGCAAAAGTTGAGGTTCCTAAAAGCACAAATCAAATAGTGGAACAATGCTACCTTTGGAAACATTTTTCAAGCTCATAAATCCCTTGCTCAAGAAATGGAGAAACTCCAGCAAACCATCATCAAAGAAGATAGGACTGAAGCCCGCAATGAAGAGGAAAAGAATCTTCAGACTTAGATCAATGAAAGAGAAAAACAAGAGGAAATCCTCTGGAAATAGAAATCACGAATAAGATGGTTCAAGGAAGGTGAGAGGAATACAAAATTCTTCCATCGTATAGCAATCCAGAGGAGAATGCCTAACAACATCACCCAAATTCACAACCAATAGGGAGAACAATTGGAAGACCATGGGCATATTGAAAAAGAACTCATCAAGCAATTCAAATCAGTCCATCAAGAACCTAACACCAACAGACAACCAACAATTGACAATATTCTCCCTCGTATCCCAAAGGTGATAACAAATGAACACAGTCAATTGCTTCTTCATCTGATAACCTTACAGGAGGTGTAATTAGCTATGAAGCAGCTTCAGGAAGGAAAATCTCCTAGTCTAGATGGCTTTACCTCCACTTTCTTCCACAAATTATGGGATATTACCAAAGAGGAGGTCTAGTAGGTAGTCAAAGAGTCTAGAACTCTCCATTGGATGCTACCCTCCCTAAATGCAACATTTATCACACTCATCCCCATGGAGGAACACTCTAATACACTGGACAAATTCAGGCCTATAGCCCTCTATAATGTCATCTACAAAATCATATCCGAAGTTATAGCCTCACGTTGGGCATATATATTATTACTTGAGTTTTGATAATATTCACTAGATTATTAAAACTTAGGTGTCCCAAGCGCTTATGCCATAGCCATATTTCATTTGATTGACTCAAGTAATATCTTTCTTCTTGAATTTCACTAAGAATGTATAAATTATCTATTGTTCTTATCCTTTTTCCTATGAGACTTCCTAAAGATGATATCTTTATTTCAAATTATTTGGTGTGGAAGATGAAATTGTATCCTTTATTTCATGTTTGGGTGACACTTAGAATATTGTGCTTAAGGTCTTCAACATATAACACATTCTATGTTTTTCCCCTACTATTGTTGAGATTTACAATGCCTATTCTAGCAATTCTAGTAGAACCATTATCTCTAAAGGTCAATTTCCTTCCTTCTCTTTGCTTAAAGAGATGAGATTATTTTGGTCTCATGCCATGTTCCTAGAAGATATATTATCAATAAACCATTGGCTCTCATTTTTTTGAGCATACATAAAGAATCCACATTTCTTAGGTGTAGTTTCTTCAGTCTTCTTTTTATAGACTCTTTTTGACTTCAATGAGAAATTTAGTTCTTCATGACCTAGATTATTGCACATATAACATTCTAGAATAGAATTGGGAAGAGGGGCAAAGGAATGATGAGTTTTGATATGGTCCTGGCTTTTAAGCAACGTTATTTTTGGGTGGTTTTATATTTCACATTGCAGTATTTTTCCTAATGACCAAAATTTAACATTAGAATCAGTGACCAAGGAATATAGTTTGATACATGTCAATATAATATTTCCTCGATGATTCATTTCTTCTGAGGGATAGTTGTATCCTTGAATTTTCTTTCCTTGGTTGATTTATTTTTCCTACTGAACTCTTATGATGAATGTGAGGAGATCCCTTGAGGACATTAATAAAACTTCTAGTTTTTTCAACATTATTTTTATGAAGCTTCTGGGCTTTTCTTCATGATGAGTACTACTGTCTACCTTTTCTAAACTAGAGGATTCACCTGTATAGATAACCCTGAAATTGTCATATGGTGACCTTTGATAATTGAGAATGGTTTCCAGAGTTTGGTATCTCTTCAATTTTTTGTTGACTTTGTCTAACTCCTTTTCTAAAGATACTGGTCTAGCTTCTAGTTTTTCACAAATCTCTTCCTTTTCCTTTAGGTTATTGCTTAATACCTTCTATTCCTTTAGCAATATCTTTCTAAATTTTGAGAGAGATGATTTATTTGGATAACTTCTCATTCTTCCTTCTAACTCTATCATTTTATTCTAAGGCACTGATAAATTATGCTTCCAAATCACCCATACCTTGAATTGTTTCTTCTTCTTTCATATTTTCATCATACTCTTCCTCATTAGAGTCATCCTTCTCTTTATTAGAGAATAAATTCTTATTTTTTGAGATTCCCTTTTTGAACATGCTTTTCTTAGGTTCTTGTTCATCATAATTATTACCTTTAAGAGGACACATGGAATCATAACATCCTATTTTACTGCATCTGAAACAAATCAGAGGTAAATTACCTTTAAGCTTGGATCTTTTCTTAAACCTCCAAAAAAGGTTTGCCATTTCACTATCAGAATCATCACTAGTGTAATCATTACTCCTGCCTTTTCTTGTTGACTTTGATGCTTTGAATGCTACTTCCTTATGGGTTGGATTTCATAATCTCGTCTCATATGCTGTGAGAATTCCATGAAGCTCATCCATTGATAAAGTGTCTAAATATTTTAGTTCTTCTATGGCACAAGATTTAACATCAAAATGATTTGGAAGAGATATCAAAGCCTTTTGGAAAATCATATTTTCTTTGACATCTTCACCAAGCCCTCTGAGAGAGTTAATTACTTAATCTAATAAAAGGAGTTAAGTAGCAATATCTTCTTCATCATTCATTTTAAGACTTTGAAACTGTCTTATGAATGTTTGAAGCTTTTCCTCCTTTACCTTACCATTTTCTTCATAGATGTTGATAATATTGTCCCACATTTCTTTAGTTTATTCACAATTCATAACTTTGGTGAATTCTAAATTTAACAAGCAACTTGCTATAAAGTTAAAAGCCTTGAAATTTTCTACATATTCCTTCTTCCCATCCTGGTATATTGGAAAAGCATATGGGATCTTGTATCCATCTATAACTAGTTTCCAAACTTCAAAACTAATAGACATCAAAATTTACTCCATTCTGATCTTCCATAATGAAAAATTTGGTCTATCATAGTGGGGAACTTTAAGTGCTTCTTTACTAGCCATTTTGATTGGAAAATATTTCTTCCATCTATTAAGTTGATTTGAAGAAGCTAGCTCTGATACCAATTGTTATAAATACTAAGTGAGGCGTGATGAATCAATATTTCATCAATTATTAATTTTTACAATTTAAAATATGTTACAATTATGAAGCACAAACCACACCAGGACGTAGAAATTAAAAATTAAAAATAAATTGTATTATTTTAACTCAGATTACAATTATGAGGATGTCTCTTCAAAGACATTCGATAAAATTGGAATGATACAAAGAAGATTAGCATGGCCCATTCACAAGAATGACATGTAAAAATTAAAAAATGGTCCAAAATTTTAAAATCTCTCCCATTTCTTGTGGAGTGAGGATTAATTTGAATGCCTAACAACGAGTGAGTGTCGAGAAATTTTTTGCTTCTACATTGTGGAAAAAAAATCAAGGGGGAAGTCACCACCCCTCCTAGGGATCAGGAGGAATTCTTCAAGGCCTTAATCTCAAGGCTCAAATATAATCCATAATGAAAGGAGCATTATATGTGTTTTGTGAAAAAGGTAGAGAAAATCCTTGTTGTTGTCTTGCCGCAAAGATTTTGCAGAAATTCACTAACCTTCTTTGATAGAGCCTTGGTTGAAAATTCCATGGACCTATGGCCTTCTCCCAGGTCCATAGAGAAGTGGGCAGAGAAGAACCGAAAAAACATGTGAAGGGGTAGGTCAACATTTTTGCAGTTGGTAATGGTTTTTTCGCCCTTCTTTTGAAATGTAAGGAGGACCATGATGTCATTTTCAAGAATGGGGCTTACTTCCTTGGTTCCAAAGGTATGTATCTGAATCCTTGGTTCTTTTAATTCAACCCATATGAACATGTGCCAATGGCAGTGCTAGCATGGGTCAAGCTTCCTTGACTACCTTTATCTTGTTAGAGTGATGACTATTTGAAGGAAATATGAAATGGGGTGGGGCACTACCATGACAAGGATAAGCCTAAAGGGTAGCAGTTTGCATGTGATAAAATTTTCATAGAAGTGGATTTGGATAAGTGATTACCTTTGGAAATAGTCCTTGCTCAAGTAAACTAGAGTTATTCTCAGCTACTAGACTATGACCAACTTCCATCTAAATGAAAAATCTTCCATGAGTATGGCCACTTCACTAGGTTTTGCAAGAAAAATAGCTCTGGAAACATCGAAGGCTTCCCTTAGAATGATGGTCAGTGGTGGTCCCAAAATAAGCCCTCCTCTAAAGGGAAGGGTGGTGTAAGGAACAATAAACCATCAGGTCAAAATGTGGCATCTTCCTCGGCCGATCCCTTTGACATTTTGTCATAGTAAGGCGTTGAACCAAAGGCTTCATTGAATGGAAACACTGATATTACTGCAATGGATGACGGAGAGGAGGTGGAAGATGGGGAGATGTTGTTGTAAAATCAAGGATATTATATTAGGGTTTGATTCTCCTTTTTTGATAATTACTTGTGAGTGTGTTGGCTTCTTTTACTTCTTTATTATCTTATTTTTCATCAAGCAATTATACATACATGAAGATCAAGAAACAAGAGACATAAGACATAGGCACATGTCAGGGAAAAACCCCGATCGAGGGGAAAAACTAGTCAAAATAATTCTTCCTTTCAATAGCATTCTTTGAGACTCTTTACCTTGGACCAAGACCAACATTTCCCTCCACACCATGTCAACCTCCAAGATCTTTGACCCTTTCTAGCAAATTCTACTAGGCAACAACTTCCAACAACATGTAACTTACAGCAACAACAAAATCTTAAGAGACTTAAATCTCCCAACCCAGGCCACAAAACAGAGAGAGTGAGGCACCAAAAGTCTAGTTTTCATCTTCTCTAGAGACTCCCCCAAACTCATACTTATTTCATCCTCCCGGTAATAGAATTCACACTTCTCCAACTCTTCTTGAGATATCCAACTCACTTGAGAGCGAGTGCTCCAAATGACTTCGACCTCCTTCAATATATAGGCTTCTTGAGGGTTGAATGGTGGTCCTTAGGCCGACATGATGTGGATGACACATAATTCATATTTGACTTGATACAAAACCTTTTAAATTATCTGAAAGCCCAAGAAGGGTCTCTTCGGATGTAAAATGACAGTATAAACTCAATATTAATCCTAGGAGTCCACAATGGGGAATTTAACTAATATAATGATGAACCAAGCATGAAATTCATGCTTTAATAAGTAATTATTGCAATAATAAAAATTATTTTCTTTGTTATTTTAAGACAATACATTTACATAATGACTCAAGTACGTTATTGAAGACTGAGCATAGTTACTTTTTCCCACACTCCCTCTTAACTAGGGAGGTATTCATCATGTACAAATACAATGGAAGATCTCAAACTATATGAAAACATGAAGAACCCTTAGGCACCACAATGCCATGGATTAGATTCTTGACTAGTAAAATATATCCAACTAGTCACTCAACAATTTAGGCACCGCAATGCCATGGACTAGATTCCTGAACAGGGAAATCTATCCAAGTGGGACTAAGGTGGAATCAATATTTCAGCCCCTCTAGGTACCATCAGGAATACTTGCTAACCACCAACCCAAACATACATGTGTATATCAAAAACCAAGCTCAACACCACCTTTTCAATTTCGGGATTCCTGACATCAACATAGAGTGTTGGCCTGATGTCTCCCCAGGAAATGCTTCACTCGCAAAGCCTCAAAAAATATCTTCCATTTCATTATCATTAATACAATCACCAATATCTACCAAACCAAACAGATTCCTTAGATATTCGAACTTCTTATTAGGAAGAACCTTTGTTAGTATGTCTGATACTTGTTTGTTTGTCACAACATATTCTAACTTCACGATCCCATCCTACACCAAGTTCCTAATAAAGTGGAACTTATTATTGATATGTTTAATCCTTGAATGAAACACGGGATCTCCAAACATCTTGATACAACTTCGATTATCACAGTTAATCACAGTAGGACCTAGAGACTTTTCGAACAAGTCTGTCAAAAGCTTCCTTAGCCAAACAACCTCTTTTCCTACTTCACATGTAGCCACATATTCTTCCTTGACACTACTCAATGAAATGGGATCTTGATTCCTACTCATCCATGAGATCATAATATATCCCATAATAAATCATCCTCTGGTAGTGCTGCTTCCATCAGTCTCACTACCACCCCAATTAGAGTATGTGAAGCCAATTAGCTTTAATTCCTTACTATTACACTTTAGGCAATGATGTATAGTGCCCCAAAGATACCTCAATATATGTTTGGTAGCTATCCAATGATCATGATGAGGCTACAACTGAAAATGACTAAGAATGTTTACTACAAAACATATATCTGGCCAAATATTTACCAGATACATCAGGGAACCCACCAATTAACAGTGTGAGGTAGGATCCACGAGACTCAAGTGATCCTTAACTTCTTGAAGTTGGTGATCATAGGAGTAACCATCGGCTTGGAGTTCATCATCCCAAATTTTTGCAATAACTTGATCATGTACTTTCCTTGCCTAAAATATATCTCCCCAGGTCTCTGCCATACTTCTAGACCTAGGTAGTAATGCATCAGTCCTAGATCCTTCATCTCAAATTCAACTGCCAACATCTTCTTGCATTATTGAATTCTTCATTCTACACTAGTGATGAATAAATCATCCACATATAGTATAATAATGACTGGCTCATTATTCACGACCTTGATATATAGATTCATATCATCAGTACTCTTCATGAAACCAATCTTGAAAATATATGCATTCATTCTTGAATACCATGACCTTGATGCTTTCTTCAAGCCATATAGAGCTTTCTTGAGTATGCAAACATGAGAGTCTCTGATATTCACTTCAAATCCTTCAGGTTGTTTTATTTACACTTCCTCATCAATGGTCTCATTCAGAAATTTGGTCTTAATATCCATTTGATGGAGATTCCACCCCATTAGAGAAACCAGTGAAACCAACAATCTAATGGTAGCACACCTTGCAGTAGGTGCAAATGTTGCTTCACAGTCAATGCCTTCCTTTTGAGAGAAACCCCTTGCAATGAACCTTTCTTTTTACTTGTCTATATTTCCACCAACAACATGTTTTATCTTATAGATCCACTTTGATGTGACAACTGATTTGTCACCAGGTCTAGGAATGATTTACCAAACCCCATTCTTCATGATGGATTGATATTACTCGTGCATAGATTTCATCCAAACCTCTTCATGCTCAGATTCTTGGAATGTAAATGGTTCATCTTCAATTAACTTTGTCATATATGCAACATAACCAGAATATCTTTTCAGTTTCTTACTTTCCCTAGAGGACCCTTTCACAAGTTCATGTATTTTAGCATCTTCTAATGTATCTTTCAACCAATTTGGCCTCTTCCTTGTGGTTGGGATTACCACCAATTGAATAGTCTCACTTGGCCCTTCTTCATCATTTGCAGTAGAGTTCTCATGAACTTTATCTTCTTCAAATATGTGAACTTCTTCGTCATTAGAATCAATAGGAATATCCTTTGAGTTCTTGTAAGCTTGATTCTCATCAAAAATGACATCCGAGCTTACTTCAATGTATTTTTCCTCATTTATCTATATTGTATATGCTTTTTAATAAATATTATAACTAACGAATATTCCCTTGATACTTTTCGAGTCCAACTTCTTTCACTTGTCTTTCAAAACAAGGACATATGCTAGACTACCAAATATGTGGAAATGATCCACACTCGGCTTCTTTCCGGTGAATACTTCTTCGGGTATAGTATTCTCCAGAATCTTATGAGGACTTCTATTTTGAATGTACACAACAATCATTGCTACTTCACCCCATAATAACTTTAGTAGATCTTGATCAAGGAGCATAGTTTGAATGCCTTCTTCGATTGACCTATTCTTCCTTTCAGAAAATCCATTTTGTTTAGGATAGTTGGGAACGATGAACTTCCTCTTAATACCTGCATCCTTACAATATGCAAAAATCTCTTTAGAGTTTTATTCCCCACCATTGTCAAACCTTAGAGTCTTTATCTTCTTTTTTGTTTAGGGTTTCTACCTCAGCCATAAACTCCTTGAACTTATCAAATACTTCATCTTTAGTTTTAAGTAGGTAGAGACATGTCTTCCTTGAATGGTCATCTATGCATGTTACATAGTAGAGATGGCCTCTAAGTGTTTTATCAGATATGGGCCTGCATACATCAAAATGGATGAGATCTAATATTTCTTTAGATCTAGAATCACTATGATGTAATGGATCTCTATTATGCTTCCCCAAAGAACATCCTTTGCACACACCTTCATGGTCTAACTTCATATCATGAATACCATGAACCAATTGACTAAGAGTAGGGATGACCCTATAATGAATATGGCCATACCTTTGATGCCATAGTTAAATGGAACTTATTTCCATATGAACCAGAGAGGAGATGGAGTGATAACCTGATAAATATTTCCTTCATGAACACTAATAAACCTAGATTTGTCAATACTAGAGTTGTTTTCCAAACCAATACTTTTCCATCAAATAAATAAATCCTTTCCCCTTTATCTTCTAAACAAGAAATAGAAAGTAAATTCTTTTTCAAACTTGGAACATAGAGAATGTTGTTGAGATGTAGCTTTGATCCATTATCGATCTTTAATGTTGTAGATTTCATGCCTCTAACATCATAGCTTTTGTTGTCACCCAATTCAACTTCATGAGAGAATGACTCCTTTTATAGTTTGTGTAGTTTCCTACTCTCAAATTTCATGTGTCCCGATGCTCCACTATCAATGATCCATGCATTGTCATTAGTAAGAGATCCTGTAAGGGTGGCCAAGAATCCATGACTCTTGAATTTTTTGAGTAGGTAGTAGATGATCTTATTGATCCATCTTCCATCAAAGTTGAAACCCAAACTTATGTAGCTTACCATAGAGGGAGAATCCATTCCAACAAAGTGATATTCAACTTCTCTTGACCTTAGCTCTGATACCATGTTAGAAAATCAAGAATATTAGATTAGGGTTAGATTATCCTTGTTTGATAATTACTTGTGAGTGTGTTGGCTTCTTTTACTTCTTTATTTTCTTATTTTTCATCAAGCAGTTATGCATACATGAAGATAACAAAACAATAGACATAAGATATAGGCACATGCCAAGGAAAACCCCCATCGAGGGAAAAATCTAGTTAAGATAATTCTTCCTTCCAATAGTATTCTTTGACAATATTTACCCTAGACTAAGACCAGACTTTCCCTCCACACCATGTTAGCCTCCAAGATCTTCGATCCCTTCCAACAAATTTGACTAGGAAGCAGCTTCGAGCAACATGCAGCTTATGACAACAACAAAATCTTGGGGGAATTCAATCTTCTAGCCCATACAATGAAACAGAGAGAGAGAGGCACCAAAATTTAGATTTTCCTCTTCTCTAGAGACTCCCCGAAAATCGCACTTATTTCATTCTCCTGGCAACAAAATTTTCACTTCTCCAGCTTTTCTTGAGATATGAAATTGGCTTGAGCGTGAGTGCTCCAAACGAATTAGACCTCCTTCAATATATAGGATTCTTGAGGATCAAATGGGGGTCCTTAGACCAACTTGATCTTCCTTAGGCCAACATGATGTGTAGGACACATAATTCATATTTGAATTGATACAAAACCATTTTACATATCCAAAAGCCCAATAAGGGTTGCTTTGAATGTATAATGACTCTATAAACTCAATATTAATCCTAGGAGTCTAAAATGGGGACTTTGACTACTATAATGATGACCCAAGCATGAAACCCATGCTTTAATAAGTCATTGTTACAATAATAAAATATCTTTTCATAATTCTTTTGACAAGTACATTTACATAATGACTCAAGTACATAATTGAAGACAAAACATAGTTACTTTTTCCAACATATGTCAATGGTTGATTTGGATCTGGTAGCTATTTTGACTCATTCACACGGACAAGAGACTATTGAGAGGCATTTAGCCTGAAAGGAATTAGAAATAATCCCCCAATATCTAGAACTAATGGGATATGGCTCTGGTAAAGTTTTAACATGGAGTTCGAAAAAGAGGCTAAACTAGAACAAAGATTCCTCAAGTTAGGAGGTCAAGAATCACAAAGGAAAGGATTGTCCTTTTGGAGCTCTAGCTTGCTCTTAGTTAGTGTTCAATTGGAGCATCTAGAGGCCTCAACATACTCTGGGTCAACTCCATGTTCTCTTTGAAGGGAAATATTAAGACTAAATTTTGGATAATTATTAAGTTGGAAGACAAAACTAGTGGAAAAGTGTCATGATTTATCAATATATACCCCTATGTAAGTTATAGTGATAAGAAAGAGTTTTGGGACTCCCTAATCAAAATAAAGGAGGACTAGTGGCATAATGATTCAACAGTTAGTGGAGACTTCAACACAACCCTCTTTACTTCATAGAAGCGAGGTGGATCAATTTTCAGAGACCCATTCTAGGAATGAATGCAGGATCTCATTAGAAAATGGGATCTCATGGACATGGTCACAAAAAAGGGAAAGCTCACTTAGACCAATAGACAGGTTGGGAGTGACCATATTGCAAAAGTATTGGACAGGTTTTTAATTCATAGTAATTGGTTTTTGAAGGGTTCATAAAGTTTTTCTTCAATTCTAGCAAGGGGATATTTAAACCATTGCCTCATGGATATTATCATTGACCCTCAAAAGGCTATTTGTCCAATTACCTTTCATTTCAAACTTGGGTGGACTCTATTAGATGCGGTGAAGGATTTAGTTATTCATTCCTAGTCCCCCTAGGTGAGGGGTTCCCTTACATATGTCTAGGAAACCAGGTTGAAAAATGTTAAGAAGGCATTGAGAGTGTGGGTGAAATTTAACAACAAAACTCCTGGATAAGAGAAGAAATACCTTCCTAGGAATCTTACCTCTCTCAAAGCTTTGATGGAAGAGGAGGATGTGACAGAGGGCCACTTAGATGAAGAAAAAAGGATAAGTAAGTAGATATCACTCCTAAGTAAAGGGGAAGAAGAATATTGGTGCCCCAAGTATTGAAGTCTATTGTTGAATGTAGGGGATAGGAACAAAACCTTCTTCCATAAGCAGGTGAAGGAAATGAAACTAAGAAACCATGTGAAGGAGATAATCTTAGACAGTCGACCAAAGTTGAATACCTTTGAGGAAATAAATCAGGATGCTTATCACTTCTATAGAAGGTTATACTCAGAGGATGAAACAAATGATGTTGGTGAGGTATTTCCCTTTATTTTTTCTCCTCCAATTGTTTTTGAGCTTGATAATTCTTAGTTGAATCAGTCTATTATGGAAAAAGAGATAATTGTGGCCATTTAGTCCCTTGACCCTGATAACCCCTAGTCCCGACGGTTTTCCCATATTCGTTTTTAGAATATTTTTGGAAATCGTCAAGAAATACCTAGTTAGAATTTTAAATGATTCCAGGATGAAAGGGAAGTTGGTAGGCAGCACCAAATAATCTTTCCTTGCCCTTATCCCTAAATAATATAAGCCAAAATCCTTCTCCCGATTCATGCCAATCTATCTATGTAACTCTGCTTACAAAATTCTCACAAAAATAATAGCCAACAAGCTTAGAGACATTCTAATAAAAAATATATCTAAAAACCAATGAGGTTTTATGATACACCAAATATAAACAATCTTTGTTGTTTCAGAATGTCTTTAGTCTTCATTCTGATTTGATGATGTCCTCAACAAAGATCCAACTTGGTGAAGTAAATTGATCCATGCAATTCATCAATGGCGGGAATGGGAAACTTATCTTTAATAGTGAGCTTGATGAGCTCCCTATAATCCAGACACATGCACCATGATCCATCCTTATTGTGCACCAATACTATTGGAGTAGAGAAAGAACTTTGACTAGGTTGAATTATACCAGCCTCTTTCATTTCTGCAACCATACATTCAATTTCACTCTTTTGGGCATAGGGATATCTGTACGGCCTAATGTTTGGAGCAACACTTCCAAGAATCCGATGAATAGCATTATCATGATCATGAATAGGTGGGAGACCTTTAGGAGTCTCAAATACCTTGGAATGATTGTCCAAGACTTTCTAGAGATCTGGAGAAATAGATGATTCTGATGTGGAAGCATCTAACGAACATTATTGTGCAATTACACCTCTTTGTTCCTTTTTTAGAAGCTTTGTCAACCGTTAGAGCTGATTATCTTTCCTGGTTTCCTTGCAATACCCCTTAATTCAGCTTCCTTTCCTTCCGTGGAAAATTTCATGAAAAGTTCTTGAAAATTAAAAGCTATTGTACCCCAGGATTGTAGCCATTAGACTCCTAATACAACATCAACACCTCCCATTGGAATTGAAAGCATTGGGGTAGTCAATACATATTCTCACATGGATAGTTTGATATTATGGCACTTTCGAGAGCAATTTATCATTCATCCTTTTGCAACCATCACTTGACACTCTGGTGCTGGATATGGGAAGCAATTCCACTCTTTTGCTATCTTACAATGAATAAAATTATGGGTACTTCCTGAATCAATCAACACTATTACCTTTTTCTTCTTGATTTGTCCTTCTATCTTGATGGTTT
The DNA here is from genome assembly GCA_000404065.3 of Pinus taeda. Lineage (NCBI taxonomy): Eukaryota > Viridiplantae > Streptophyta > Pinopsida > Pinales > Pinaceae > Pinus > Pinus taeda. The sequence continues at coordinate 17 of APFE030768301.1, read as the reverse complement.
GAGGAGTGGTAATTCTA
>APFE030768299.1:0-10062 GCA_000404065.3 Pinus taeda | reverse complement strand
CAAAGTACTGAAAGGGTTGTTCCTAAGTCAACTTCTTGGATAATGAGCTGATGTCAACAAGAAGTGACCCGTCGTAGGAGGGCCTTAATGAATCCCACATCAATGACATAGAATGAAGCAAATGATTTTGGAGGTGAAAAAAAACTGACGATATGGGGTTTCAGGGTGGCGGTCATGAAAGAATGAAGCATGAATGAATTGCAGTGGGTGAGACTCAGGTGAATTATCTGAATGAATTCTTTTGAACATATCAGCAACGCTGACGATGGATTGGTAGCGTTAACCCCAGAGATGGATGGTGTGATGGACCAATGGTGAGGACCATTGAACGGAATAGCCCAACCCGGCATGGATGCGGAAGGAAAGTGTCATGTTCAAGAGCGACTTGCTACCAATAAAGTTTCTTCTGGTTTTCTTCCCAATTTTCCCCAGTCATTGCTGACTAGTACCTCTTTATTTTTGTCAAGCTTGAGGAGGATAACATATGCTTGTTCTATAATCCGCCCTTTGGGCAAACCTGTCGCTATATTTTAGCGAGCCTAGCGATAGTGAAACTCGTTCTCATCCTGTTGGATGAGTTTGTCGCTATTTAGTTTAACGAGTTTAACGACAAAGATAACCTGGCCTCTTTCAATTTTAGAGAGTCTGAAAGAAATAGAAAGAAGACTCCAAAGATTCTTTTTCGTTGTATAATCCCTTAAGTCTGAAAAAGCGTCAAATAATACAAAAGGGATGAATTTTCGATAGTTTTAACGAGCCGAACAAGACAAGCGCTCGATCGTTTTGTGTAATAATCCCTCAGGTCAAAAAAGATTAAAATCTAGAGGAGGGATAGCACTTACGACGCCTTTTAACGAGCCGGAGAGGCCAATCGCTTGGCAATATTTTCATATTTTACGAGTCAGGTGAAAAGAGCTTAAAGAAGATTCATTTTCGAGGAACGAGTGATGGTGTAAGGTTTGGAATTTTCCAATCACAACAGTTACAAGGATGGCTAGCAGAATCACTCTTCACAAATTTTCCTCTAAGGGGTAAGCAATCATATGAGGGTGAATGATCAGCTAAAAACAGAGTGGAGGTGATGGCGAGAACACGACCAAGGCTCAAAAGGTGGCGATAAGGAATTCACAATGGTTATTTACCCGTTCATTTTTTAATGAGCTTAAATGCGGGGAGAAACACTTGCTCATGACTTATGCTTATTTTTTAACGAGCATGAACTATACGCTAAAACTGCTCTTGGAGAGTTTATTTTTTAACGAGCTTGAACTCTCCGACAACATTGCTTGCCATAAGTTTTCATGCCCCCATCATAATAACGCAAATCGAGGTGCATGCCCCCCAAGCTTCATTTCATTCAACTTGGTGGTTGGAATGAAGGTTTACCTTCGAGATCTTTGAAAGACTCAAATTGGAAAGGAATTTGTTTCATTTTTTAATGAGGTTGACACAGTAAAAAAACTATCCTCATTATCCACCATATTTACAGTATTTGAAGGATGATTAGGGTCACTGGAATAATCTTGGTAATTCGGAAGATGGGAATGATGGTGGTGATCTTCCCTTGGTGCCTCTTCTATCATCATTAGCTGAATGATTCCTTCGTCTGTAGAATCTACATGCAACCAAGGATATGAGGAGATGCCATGTTCCTTAGACCTATCTATCCAAACACTCATTGAGCATTGGTTTTCCCCCCAAGCCAAGAAAATTGATTGCTACAATATTTCTATTAGGGCGATGATCCATGCTGACAAAATTTTCAGGAATCTTCTGAATCTTATGGAAGATATCATATTGCAGGTTTCCACTGTGGACACTTCCGCCATATTGTTTGGAGGCTGTAGGGCAAAAGTACCCATCAAGGTAGGTTCTTTTAGGAGGACTACTCCGACATTTTGAAGCGAGTGAGAGCTTCCGTGGATCATTGGAATGCTTCCCGTAACTTGTGAACTATTGGGGAGGAAGGTTTGTTGGTCGACGATTGTGATTCCTCCTTGGAAGGGAAATGCAATCTTCCTGAAATAGGTCAACATAACAGCGACCATGGCATATATCCAGGGCCTTCCCAGTAGGATGTTGTAATCAAGGTTTCCGTCAATGACTTCAACATTAATCTCTATTGTTTTTCCCCCCAGTTCGACTTGCAAGTTACTTAATATTCCATAGGGGGCATATGTGCATCCATAAAATGCTTTCAATGTCGTTGATGATCGCGACAAGGACGGAGACCCTAGAGTTTTCCAGCAACTCATCGACATGATACATGTGGATTCCCCCTCATCAATAATTGTTCTATGAACAGTTTTGTTGAGGGATTTCACTTGAATGAGGAAAGCTAGTTGAGCTAGTAACTGAGGGCTGTATCCTTTATGATTAAAAGATCCAAGATTGGAATCCATTGGTTCAATCCCACCTATTGCTGATAATAAAGCCTACTTTTGGAAGGGGCAATTTTGCAGTACTTGAAGAGTCGACATCGCGGATGGCGATTGAGCTAAATCCTCCACTATATTATAGTGTTGTGCTGCTTGGGCACGAGGATTAAATGTCGAATTGTGTACTACTCCCTTTGGCAGTTTTATTGTTAATTCATGAATGATGGGTGGCATGACTTCTGTTGAAGTCATTGTTGAACTACTAGGTTGATCTTTATCCTTGTTGTTCAACATTTGTGGATTCCCATAATCTTTACTCCTTGTCGTTATTAGAGTATCATTCAGTTGCTTCGAGACTGACAACATTAGCACTTGGGATGGGGAAGCATTTTTGTTAGAAACCATATTCGTTCTTGGGTTCGGAAACAGATCAATCAATACAACTGAGGTTTTTGAACTTTTGAAAGATTTCCTAAGTTCTTCTTTAAATGGACAGTCCCATGTCCAGTGATCCTCGTCACATATATGACATGGAGTTTTGGGTTTCACATTCCCAGAAGGGTTTTTAGAAGGTTTCCTAGGAGATGAGTCTCCCTCGTTTTCTTCTTCCCTTGTTTTTTCTTCTTGCCTCCTGGTTGCTTGGTTTCTTTGCCTTTGTCTGTTGACACAACATTTACTTCCGAGGCTAGAAGTTCTTCATTTGCATCCTGACTCGAAACTGTGCGGGCCTTTTTGGATGTGGTCTATGCGGTTTTAGTGCTTGTAGTGCCTATCACACCATCGCCGACATGAGAGTCCTTGTTTGATTTAGGAGGCGGAGGGAAGGAGAATTTTGGTCTAGGAGCGTCAGGGATTTTATCATAGAGCATGCCAGACTGAGTGTAGATCAAGTGTAGATATTGTGCACAAGCAATGACTTGCTCTTCAGTGATGACTCCCCCCTTTGCCATATCTTCTGTAATAGCGGGTAACAATGACTTAATAAACCATTCAGCCAATAGCTGATCAGGAACATATGTTTTTACCATTCTGCGACAACGCCACCACTCATGAATATGATCAGATATGTGAGTGGTTGTCATTTGTTTGAAATTGGTAAGTAGCTTAGTTCCTGTTTCGTACCTGATAGGTAATTGAAAATGGGTTAAAAAGGTTGTGGCTAGGGTACTGAAGTTATCAAATGAAGCTCTAGGCAGTTCGATATACCACTTTGCTGCCGGACTAGTTAACGTGCACTGAAAGAGGTGAATACAAATCGAATCATCATTGAGAGTGTTTGACGAACACCATAGATGAAAGGTCATCACATGATTCGATGGGTCTTTGCCCAGATTTCCATTGAATTTAGGAATATCCGATGGAAGTTTATGCGAGATTGCCGACCACCAAGGGGTGTAGGCAATTGGATCATTCGTTAGTCAACTTAGATCTAGTAACTCTAGAGTTGCCATGAAGGGAAACTGTTGATTTAGGCTTGGTTGAGCATACCCAGGACAAGACAGAATCGTTTGAGCAGTCAGTCTTTGCATACCAGCATAATGCATTTGATGTTGGTAACTTTGGTAAGGTTTATGGGCATAACCATTATGATATGGTTGATACTGCTACCCATTACTCGCAAAGACTTGTTGCTCATATCCTTGGTAAGCTTGCTGGAATTGCGGTTGTTGGTATTGCACCAGCCATGGTTGTGAAGCCATGGACTGTTGTCTAGCACTGACTGTTTGACCAAGATTGGGGTTGGGGTTCCCCATTTGAACCTGTGCCATTCCACTAGTGGGTGATTGTGGTTGCGTCGGAGGTACAAGAGATTGTTGTATTGCCACCTGCGAAACTTGAGGTTGGCATACAATTGGTGACGCTTTTACTTGCGATACAGCCACAATGGCCGGCGTAGTGGGATTTTTTGTCATAGGTGAACTTTGTTGTATTGAGCATACAACTCTTGGTTGTTGAGACAGGACTGGTACTCAACCGCTAGTTGTGATTCCAGCATAACCCAAATTTTGTTGCGAATGCACGCATGGTTGCCCTTATGGGGAAGACAATGAAAGGGTATATGGCCCTCCATACGACGGTAATCTAGTGCTCAAAAGAATAATTTGCCTTTGGGGTCTAGTTTTCCCAAATTGACCTTGTGATGGATCAATTTGTCGAGACTCAATGTAATAGATTCCAGATATAATTCCAGACGAACAAACGGGAACAATCCATACTGTTGAAATAGTCCCAAGATGGACTCCACCCAGTGATTGAAAACTGGTTGGGACAGATGGCACGCCGACAAACATTGTCGGAATGGCAGAAGGGGCTTCCGCTATTGCTGTGTCGAGTGACACAGTCCTTGATGTTGACGGTTGTTCAGATATGTTAAGTCTATCCAAAATATTCCTCAGCGATTCTTCAAGAACTTCCGAGGGTGGGTGAATATTTTTTGATGAAGAAGGATATAGGGCAATCCTATCTCCAAGTTGCGTTGGAGTGCTATATGGAGGATCTTCCGCAATCTCTTCTATGGCAATCAATCCAGGAGGAAGAGGTAGACTGTCAAGCCCGTAAAATATTTATGGTGCCGAAGAAGATGTAAGTCCTGCTACAGCAGACGGTTGGAAAGTAAAACCTTCTGAATCGGTTGTAGACAGAACTGGTTTAGGAATAGAAGTGTTAACCATCACACTAGGATTAGTTGTAATGTCTTGTTGCTGTTGTGGAATTTATTTCGTGGAGGTAGGGATTCCAGAAATGTTCAGAGTAACCAGAGTCTCCGAGGATGTTAGGGTGCTTGCTCCAACCAACCTAGGGGACTTTGATCTGGTTAAATGAGTTTGCTTCGTCCGGAATGGCTTTGCTTCCAGAGTCAACGATGGTTGACTTGTAAGTATCCGTGAACGATGGGGTTTTTATTGAATTTCTTCCACGATTGTGGATTACTTGATCAACTCAAAATAAAAGGGAAAAATGTTTTACGAATTAAATGAATTTTAGACGCTTTTACACAACTTGGTTTTTTAATTTTAAAGAGTCGAGAAAAAACAAAAGATGACTCTTGTCGCCTTCAATTTTTATTGAGCTTGAAGTGACAAGCGCCCAGAGGACCTTTTCCGTTAAGGAGTCTGAAAAGGAGAAAAATGGACTTCTCTAGAGATCTAGGCAGAGAGGGCTACCAAACCAATCGTAAAACTACAGAATACTTTTTACAGTACGACAGTCAGTCTTCCTGAATGTTATGTTCGGTGCATTACGATCGATAGGGCGACAGACACGACTTCCTAAGGATAAAGGATGTAGCCTATAGTGGTCTCCCAATATATACAAGATGGTATGTGGGAGCACAATTCTGTACTAGCACTTATCGTCTCAGAGTGGAGGAATCACCCAACTAGCACTGAAAGCAACAGTTACCAGGCTTTACGACACTGGAATACGTCTCTTGCCTAGACCTCTAGATGTTGCGTTAAGTTCCAAAGCGTTGTTAGATTCATTGAGATTTATTTTAAGTTGATCTCGCTTAGCAGTTTGCCTTTCAGATTCAACACGTGATGTATGTATAATTCCTAAATGTAGTCTAAGATGATAAATAGATGTTTTATCTTCTTTCAGCAATGAAAATCCTAGCTACTAAGGGGAAGAAAGTCAAGCATCTTTTCTTCACAGAGCACACGCTAATATGCAAAATCCTAAATCAAGCCAAGCATTCAAGAAGCAAATGCACATGCATGTATTGGTTTTCCAATTCCCTTAATGTGTAAATGACACTAAGAAAACTATGTGCAAAATTTGAAATACTTTTAAAGCGACTGTACTCAACAAAATTCTTTTTCAAAATGAAGTGAAAACAAGAGAGACACTTTGCGATTTTGAAATGGAAATTGCTTTTCAACACTTTAAAACTAGTAAATCAAGTCTTATGCAATGATAATAGTATAATCAACTATCTAAAACAATGTGATTGCTTTCTAAAACTGAAAATGACAGCTACGACACTTTCAGATCTAGAGATGACAGTTTGACTATGTTATTTTTTTCAAAAGAGAACTAAAACGACGCAAAATACATAATTTTGTTTTATAGTTCTTTACACTAAGGACGCAAAATAATGCTAGAGAAGGGGGTATTCACAAAAGCACACTGATTGTAGATAGCAAAAACTCTTGAATAACACTGAAAACAGTGAGAAAAATCCATAGTCGGAGGGGTAAAATCAGTCCTCCATGACCATCACACCTGTTACACAATGAACTCAGTATGTAGTGCAGTTACTCCATTCGGGAAGTGCGATGCATACAGGCTGCCTTGAAGACAGGGTGTGATGGTTATAGTGCGAGACTCTGAATGAGACTTCACTCATAGTTTGCAGTTTAGTTCAGGTGTTTAAGTTGAATAAGTATAGATCAATGTATGTAAAAACATAGGGGTGATTTAAGAGGTTACTAAAGCCACTACTTAGGGCAGTTAGATTGCTTATAGATCTATTGTTTAATTTATAAACAAAAACCCAGAGATTGACTGAAACAACATTGATCTACCTTGCATTTGTATGACAAATGCAGTTCGAAGGCTAGCTGGCTTGACTTCAGGCTCCGTCTGTATGTTTATAAAAGAAACAAGGATAGATAGGCTAACAAGTAATCTAGTCGCTCCCCAGCGGAGTCGCCATTTTGTTATACAGGAATAGTTTCCACACTGATGATACTATTCCCACTAAGATGTGTGGCTATCTTAGAAACAAACAATCAAAGTCTACTGTTGATTCCTTTTCTGAAAATATATGAGAGGAGAACCAAGAGGGCCAACCTGAGCCTTGCGCTCGATTCCCTCTCCTTCTTCATAGATTTTTGCTGCCTACTCTTTGTCTGCTCAGCTTCAAAAGGACCTGTAGAATCATAGCAACATACTACTGTGCAAGAAACAAGGATCTAAATTCACAAATAATGTAGGATCATATGTACATTAACCATATACAAGCATATATAAACAAGTACACTAGGATATGGAAGGAAACAAGAATAACTTTATTCAGATAAAAGTAGCAAGAGGATTACAACCATGAGCAGGTCTGACCCAGCATCATCCTCCAGCTAAGAAGCCCTTCTTTCACCTCAAGCAAAGCAAAATCACCCAACATTGTGAATGTACACAAGAATACTGACAACACTTCTCTATAGATTAAAAAATCCCAGCCTCCTGGATCTCTGTGATGAGGGATCCATATACAGATGATTACAAAGAGGTGAGTCATCTTTTGGGATCTTGATTAGTGTCTTCTTTCTGATAGTTCCTGCTTCCACTTGGAGAATGAAGATCTCTTACTCATCCCTAGTCGAAAATGGAGTGGCAAGTGTCAGAAATGTTCTGGAAGATTCCATGATCTTCCACCTCACATTTTGGTCCCTGCCATTTGTCCATTCCCAACCATCGCACCCTACAGAGGAGAAAAATAGTATGCATCGCACCCTGTACATTGGGAAGGTGATAGGCATCGCACCCTCTGCATGGACCTTTTAGTATGGTCTAGTTTTGACCATTTATGAGCAGTTTTCAATGGAGAACTTCTGGAGATGATGTAATCAGTTGACCTTGTTCCTTTAGGAAGTGAAGCAATCCTTTTAGGGACTTAGGAGCCCTCAGTTTATGGACATTTGTGATTGGGGTTGAAGTTCCCAAAAATGTATTGTTACACTGAATTTTGTCACCTTGACTATCTGCAGTTATGTGGCCTCATCAATAGCCACATTGTCCTCTTTGTCAAGCCCCATACCTCTGCTCTTCATGTCAAAACTTCAAAGAGAGAGAAAGTCACTTGAAAAACATGTTTATCTCTGGGTACGCAGGTTCTCTCTACCTTTCCTGCGTGTACGCACTCCATATACATTAGACCTGCGTAGTAATACGCTCTGTATACTAAAGCTAGGGTGCGTACCCCTGTAAGGGTCAAAAGGCGCAAGTTTCATCTTTAAAAAGTTACTTGTGGTCACTTCTAGAGCCTTCTAGAAGAGTTCTTGACGTGTATTGAGCGCCTCCAGATGGTTCATGAACCCCTATGATAGAGGAGCTTATCCCATCAAGAGAGGAGCTACCCCATCCAAAAGAGGGAGTATCCCATTGATGTTGGAACTGAATAACCTCTTCTAGAATACTATAAATACAGGCAATGGGCCAAAGGAGGGGAGGTTGAAAGCTGAACATTCTAAAGGGTAAATGCTGCTGGAATTAGGACTTCCATTGTTGACTTGTGAGGAGAGATCACTATCCTTCCTTGTTGCCATATTGGGAGTGGGTGAGCTTGTCAAAGTAGAGGGAATCTCTTGCTGGACCCTGGAAGGAGCTTGCACAACACCAAGGCTCAGGTTGTAATGGTTCCTTTTTTGTTTACTTAATACAAATTAGTCCATTCTTCTCAATGATTTGTTGTTAATGAATTATTTCATGTACTCCTTGGTCTATGTGATGAATATGCTTTGTTTTATGATGAATATTCAGGTGTTATGTAATCGTTTGCTTTGTTAGTGTATGCAGGGCTTAAAGTGAAGGAGGAGCTCATCTGGATCAGCAAGGCTGGACTGCTACAACAAGCGTTGGACCTAAGGTAAGATCGGAAAACACTTGATCTCTCATAGAATAACATGTGTTTAGAGAAGGATTGCTCTTGTTTTGTTTGTTTGTCACTAGAGAGTCTTAGACTCCTAGGGAGGTTAGCTTTGTTTTGTCCGCAAATATAACTCATTCCGTACGACAAATTGGCGACTCCGCTGGGGAATCCATTGTTGGGTTTGATTTTTCCTTTAATCATTGCTTTGACCTGAAAAGAGTCTTATGTCTTTTGTTTTTTGGTTGTTTAACTCTGTTTTTGGGTGGCTTAGCTTAGGGTCAGTTTAGAACTTAGTTTTTCTTTGTTTTACAGTAGTACGCACCCTCTGGGTTAGACACAGTGCGTACTTGTGCGCACTGTATCTGTGTACACAGAGCGGGCACGCACCTGGTTAACCAGGTTGCCTGCGTACCCTGGTAAAATTTAGAAAATTTCCCTTTTTTATCAGTTTCTCCCTTTTGAATTTGTTTGTCTTAGTTTTTTCTGCCCAGAACCACTGTTGACTGTCAGAAATCCTCACCTATACTTTTTCCATTAGTGTCGATAGTTTTAGTGAGATTCCTTGAGATTTTAGCCTTAGGGTTTGGTTTTTATAAATGGTCCTGTAGTGACTTTGGGTTTAGAAGTCACAAAGCCTTAGATCTCTCTGGTTTTGTTGATCTTCTTAAGAGTCGGGCCAGTCGCAAAATCTTCCTTCGTGAGCAACCTACCTTTGTGTTGTCTCTTTTGCAAAATTTCAATAAGCTTGTTCATTTAAAGTTGCGAATCTCATTTTATAAAAGAACAAAAAGAGATTGAGTTTTGTTTTGATTAGTTCATGATTCTGCATAAACTAGTCCTTGGATCGATCATTTCCAAGTAAAACACCCCAAGAATCATCCTAGTAAGCTTTTGCTTCTTAGATTAAGTTTTTAAGAAAAGTTAGATTCATTTCCTTTGTTTTGCTTTTCGAGTGATTTTTCATAAATTGCATAGATCTTGGATTTGCTTTGATTAGATTAGTTTTATATGCTTTTTGCTAGATAGGAAAATATCAACGATCTCCTTAGCAACATTTTCTTTAAGAGTAACATTTGATATCTTTGAAAGAGAAAA
>APFE030768297.1:0-22322 GCA_000404065.3 Pinus taeda | reverse complement strand
CTCAGCAACAAAGGCATCCCCTTGAAGCCAAAACAACTCTGATACCAAATGTAGGTTTTAACCACGTACAGAAATTACTTGCATACAAATTCTAAATCACAAGAAAAATAGAAATGTGATAGCATAACACATAAAAAACGTATACATAGAGATTTCCCACTGGATCCCAAAACTGGGACTACCAACTTGATTTTTCATTATGTTCCTTTCAATGTTACAATACATATTTATACATGCTTAAGCATCCAATACCATGGACCGAAAACCATCGCGTCCAAAACCATGGAACGAAAACCATTATGTCCAAAAAACATGTGCGAAAATCATGCACAAAACCATAGGTGGGTCCGCCCAACCTAACATAGGGTCCAAAACCAAAATTTTCCGGGGCACTGCCCTGGACCCCATAAAGTGAGGTTATGGGTACCCCTCAAACCCCCTGTTAACTATGTGCAGAGAATATAACAAAACAGGAAATTGAAGGTCAAATAGATGAAATTGAAGAAAATAGAGGCCTTAGTGATAAAAAGGCTTGTGAGAATCAATTTATGGTTTTTTTCAGTTGATACTTTTGTCAATTTTAGTTTAGAGATATTTTCCTTTTCTCTCTCTCATCTCTTGCACACCTAGGGCATTCTTAGATCACTCATACATTGGAGAAAGGATAGCAAAGGAAGTAAAAAAAGAAAAGGAAAGAAAATATCAAGCAAGGAAGAGTTGGATTAAGAGGCTATAGTGGGATTACTTGTAGGTAGGAAGTTTCATGTATGATTTTCTTGCTAGTTTTGACATGCATGGTATGTGCATGTGTGTATTTGGTTCTCTTTCTCTCACTAGCATGGTATTTTTGAGGTGTGACAATGATTTCAACCCTACCTTTCCATTTCGAGATAGCCATGGTGTGAGGAGATTCTCTCATTTGGTTGAGTTAGATTGGGCCATGGTTTTGGAACTCGATGAGGTGGTCTCAAGAAAATTCAAAAGGGCCTAGGAATCCCTCGACCATTAATGGTGGGATACATAATAAATATTGAGGGTGGAGAGGGAAATTTTCCTCAAGGTATTGGGTGAAGAAATATATAGGACTACATGCCTTTTTAGGACCTAGTGATCCCTTGATCAGTTTTGGCAAGATTGCAGTAAAGCTTTGGCCTAGGAATCTCTTGACCAATTATGGAACAATATATGGTAAATATTTGCTATATAGATGAGGGTTTTAGTCCTAGAAATCCCTTGAATGATAATGGGCAGATATATTGTAAACTCTAAGGAAGCCTTAGTTGGCTTTATTATGAGTCCCACCTTCATGTTTGGTATATGGCATGAGGGTGATTACATGAAAGAAATATTTGCTTCAACCCAATATATGGTCGTGTGGTACGTGGAAGTCCGCAACTTGGTTGGATTTTGCATATGTTAATAAGAGATCATTTTCCTCTTGTATTTCATGAGTAATTATACCTGTTATTATGTGGCTTTGATGGTTGATCTATCATGGTTATTAGTATCATTATATCCTAGTTATAAGCATGGTTTCATAATAGGTTCTAGCTATGTCTCTCTATATGTTTGATTTGTTGATGAAATGTTAATGAATTCATGAGATAAAAAATGTTATTGCGACGATTATGAGAGGGCATTAGAACTTATTGGTGACTCTCATATAACTTTCAAGCCCTTATATTCAGATATACATTGATGACCAGAAGATTACATGTTCATCATGTGCTTGATGAAATGTTTGTCATGGTTGGGATGTGTCCAATTAAGCCCTTGATCAAGATCTCCATTAAAGGAATTTTTTTTTCTGTGTTAGTTATCATTTCTAATAGTTTCACTAACTTTTGGGCAATGGTCTGGAGACTAGCCATGAAAAAGGTACCTTGGGTATCACGGTCACAACCATAGAATTTGGTGAAAATGATTACAGTCGCTCCCTTGTAGGCTTATGCATGCATCTAGAGACCTACAATCACATGGATGTATGCTTATGAATGACACAAACAATCAAGTTCCATGAAAAGTAATCTAGGTCAGGGTTTGGGCACGTGGAGTGGTTGTTTAGTTCATGGGGGGTATTGTAGCTACTAAGGAAGTTTAGTAAAGTTTTAGTTTATCAATTCAACTTACTTAACTATACCTAGGATTTTGAGTCATGTCATAGTAGCTATCTATCTCATGTTTACCTTGGCAGGTGGGTGAAAATGGATAGATCTAGGAGGGGTGGTTACAAGGTACTATCAAAGCTCGCGGGTTCATCAAATGGGTTGGATGGGCAGAATGTCTTTTCCATTCATGCATATTAGTTTTATATGTGATTTTTATACATTAATTGTGATATTCATTGTTTTAGTTTATTTCGTCATGATGTTGTTTGTATTTTGTGATTTTGTTGTACTCACTGAGATAGAGCAGTAGAAGCATATTATCAAAGTGAAATTACAGCACTGGACCTCAGGGTAAGATCATATCATCATACATGTATGTTTTTATGTTTGGTATAGAAGTATGAGAGTTAATGGTTATTATATGAATTATGGATATGCATGTGCATGTCATTCTATTGTTGTTATGGTTACATGCATGATAAAGGTTAGTTCTTTAGTTTGGTGATATGCACATGCATTAGATAGTCATGTACGATAATTAACTTATTTTTGTATGCATTGTGGTCATACACATCATGATTATGGTTATTACCTTTAAGATATTGATATTATGTAGCATTCAAATCTGGATCAGCCTTTGCAAATGGTTAGGGTTATGACATTCATGTATGAGTCAATATAATTGTTGTATTTTGTTATACTAATTTGGATTGACTTTTGCAGATGTGATAGCCTCCCCTAATATATAATGAGGTATGAGTTTGATTATATCATCTTTTTCGTTTATCTAACATGGTATGTTTATGGATTGTTTGAGTGATTGCATGATATGATTATGTGTCTATAATATTTCATGAAGAAATGATCCTGTTTTAGGATGGTTATATTAACACATTATGTATTTAGATAGTTGATATGTACTTGAATGTAAGTGGGTGCTAGCTGTAGTAGTATGAGTAATGACTATGAGTTGATTCTGACATAGTTATTAGTCTTGGTAAATTTTGATTTCAAATTAATATACATGATGCCTTAATCTTTGGAACATGTGATTGACATGTGTGAATAGTTGCAAGGAAACATGCTTGGTATTAGCATGACAAGGTAACAGTTCATTGGTTTATATAACTGATAGCTATGTGATGTGATAACATATAATAAGATTCAATTGTAGTAATGAAAAGCTAAAAAAAAACAATTGGGAGTGAATTCATTTGACTATATTCAAAACCTACAATACCAAATGAATGAGTTATTTGCATACAAGAAGTCTTCTTAACCTTTATTTCATCTGACATTATCTAGATATGTGTTAGCTTCATGAAAATGTATTTGATAGGTATATCAACTAGTTTCTAGTTATAGTTGGATTCCTTAAGGGAAATGGGTTCCTTTGGGAGATGGCATGGATGTGTTCAGTTACAATGGAATGTGCTTGGCACAAGGTAAGATAACTAATATATTGTATATTTATTTATACACTAGCAATTATGTGTTTATGGCACTGTGATGCATGGATAGAATGGAAAATAAGATACGATGAAATCTTGAAGAAGGCTCAGGTTGAGCTTTCCCTTGGAAGCATTAGGAACCCAAGGGGATTGATTCATGGAGTTTGTTGTTAGTTTTGTTCATTCTTTCTATTGTGATGTATTTGCACTTGATTTGAAATTGTGTTTATGTCAAGTGTATGGAAATACCACTTTGTCTTTTATGTCGTACTGCTCTTGTTTTTTCCATGGTTTTCTTCTTGCATGTTTCTTGTTCTTTCTGTTTATGTTTTTAGGGTATTGGGAATTGGTTGAGGAATGAGGAAAGTTAATTGAGCTCAGTGAGAGTTGAATGGGATGAAAAAACTAATGTAAGGCTTAGATGAAGTTGATGCATGTATAAGGGTAACTGAAGGCAAGAATATGACAATCAAGTGGGTTGGTTGGGTCCACTGGGATAAATGGATGGTGGAAGGACAATCATGAGAAAGGTAACATGAAACGTAGAATAAATGGGCTTAAAGTAGTAGGGGCCTTGGAAAAGTTGGAAACTAATGTTCTCAATGTTATGCATGTTGTGCATGGATTAAGGGAGTTCTCTTAACCTTAGCCTTAGGATATCTGCTAATTAAGTTGTAGTCATTATTATCTTGATGATTTCATGTACATATATGTATGTTGTTATCTTATAGGGACGTGAGGGGTCATGATTGTTTTATGCTAATGTTTACATGTATACATATGTATGTATGATGTTATCTAATAGGTTCACTAGGGATCATGATTTTCTTACCCTAATGTTTATATATATGTATGTATGTGGTTGTCTAAGAGGGCCTTGAGGGATCATTATGGCGATTGAAGGATTACTTTTGCAGGTGAATGATCTAAAGAGGTTCCTAATTTATGAGGAATTGAGTGGAAAAGTATCTATGATAGATCTATGAGTTCGGTATCATGGGGATATGAATTAATACTTTGTGATTATACTATGTCTATGTTTATGCTATGGAAGGTAATGCCGAAGAATCTATAAGTGGAATGAAAGCAGTCTAATCTGCAACATGTTGGGATAAGCATGGAAAATGGAAAGACACCTGAGGAAATGTTTCATGGTAGAGGAAATGTTGTCTTTGCATGTGTAGTATTATTATTGTATATATGTTGTACATTGTGTATATGTGATGTTATCTACATAGGGTGTTGTGTACATGTTGTATAGCGGTGCTATGTACATATGGTGTTGTGTATGTGTTGGATATGTGGTGTCATGGGCATGTTGGACATGTGGTTATGTGTACATATGGTGTTTTGCACATTATGTATATGTGGTGTTCTATACATTTGATGTCATGTAAATGTTTCATATGTGGTGTTGAATATATATGGTGCAATGTACATGTTGTATATACAGTGTTGTGTGAATGATTGCACATATGATTCTATGTGCATGTCGTTCTATGTATATGTTGCATACATGTTGTATATAGGATTTTTTTTGTAGGTGTTGTTGTGTACACGTTGTGCAGGGGGTGTTGTGTATACGTTATGCAGGTGGTGATGTGTACATGTGGTGTTGTTTATATGTTGTGCAAGTGGTGCCATGTACATGTGATGTGTACACATTGTGCATGTGGTGATGTGTACATATGGTGTTATGTACATGTTACATATGCAATTCTTTGTACATATAGTACAATGTACATGTTGTAGATACAACTTTATGTACATATGGTGTTCTGTGCATGTTGTACATGGCGTGTTGTGTGTAGGTGGTGTTGTGTATACATTGTTCAGGTTGTGTTTTGTACATGTGGTATTGTGTACACATTGTGTAGGTCGTATTGTGTAAACCTTATGTAGGTGGCACCTATTATAGACATATTTGGGAACTACAACCCCAATCATATATGTCAATAAACCAAGGGATATTTAACCCCTAAAAGTGTTGTTTCATACCTAAAAGATCATGGTCA
This sequence comes from Pinus taeda, assembly GCA_000404065.3. Classification (NCBI taxonomy): domain Eukaryota; kingdom Viridiplantae; phylum Streptophyta; class Pinopsida; order Pinales; family Pinaceae; genus Pinus; species Pinus taeda. The sequence goes on along the minus strand of APFE030768297.1, from coordinate 16,748 downwards.
ACTGATTACATCATTTCCGAGAAGTTCCACCTAAAAAACCACTTAGAACTGGTAAAAACCGGACCATACTAACTGCTCGTTGGTCAAAGTGCGATGCATACTAACTCTTACACTAGCGAGGTTTGATGCATACTGAAGAGGCTTTTTGTGGGGTGCGACGAGCGAGAGTAGACAAATGTCTAAGGCAGTTTGCTAAGTGGATGCTCATGGAATCTTCTAGAAACTTCCTCCATTACACTTGCCTCTCTAAATTCGCCCAGGGATGAGTAATAAATAAAAGAAATCTCCAAGTGGAACTAAGAACTACAGGTGGAATGAGACTAATCAAAAACCAAGAGATGACTCACACCTTTGCAAACATCTATAAATGGAACCTTCATCTAAGAGATCTGGATGCTGGAATTTTGTAATTTGTAAAGAAATGTTGTTAGTTTGTCTTTGAGAAGAGGCTTTGTATTGTTGGGTGATCTTGCTTTTCATGAGCTGAAGAGTGCTTTGATGTTGTGAGGATGATGCTGGATCAGACAGCTGGGTTGTATTCCTCTCTTATACTATTAATAAAGTTCTTTGAGTTTTCTTCCATATAATCATGTATTTGTGAATGTTGTTATTTGTGAATGGAATTGTATGGTGAATGTATTTCTGATTTTGCATTGTTTATGATATTATAGATCAAGATGCTTTGATGGTGCTTTGTTTATTTGTCTCTGCAAGTATTCTCTAAAGCGGGACAAGTAGGAGAGGAGTTGCAAGCTCTATCAAGGGGGAGAGAAATCAAGAAAGGAGTCAAGCAGAAGATTCAGGTTGTCCCCCTTTGATTCTCTCTTATCTATCATACATAAAGGAAATCACAAAGTTCTTTGATTTCTTTTTTCTAAGATAGCTACCCATCTTAGTGGGACTAGTAGATCAAAAAGACACTAGTTTTCCTGAAAACAAAATGGCTACTCCACTAGGGATCGAATAATTTGTTTGTTTGTTATTGTTGTTTGATTTATAAACTCCAGACAGAGCCGGAAGTTAGCGAGATAGCCTTCGAACTTCTCTTGCTATGCAAATGCAAAGTAGATGAATTCTGCTTGAGTCAATCTCCGGGTTGGTTTATGAACTAAACATCTGAGTTACAAGAATTCTAAACACCCTTGTGGTAGCTCAATAACCTCCTAATATCATACCCCTATACTTTTGTTTTTACTATCCATCATATCTTAGCTTAAATCGTTGAACTTAGCTGCAAATATTGAGCAAAAAACCAACTCAGTTTTGCTCCCTAGCCCATCGCACTATCTGTAATTGGATGCCTGTATGCATTGCACCTCCTGTGTTTAGTAGGTGAGATGCATCCCTATTTTCCTGAAGGATAGGTGCGATGACTGATTGATACTTTTTCTCTCTTTGAGATTTGGTTTTTTCTTCCTTGTTTTAAGCTCTATTCAGTTGTTTTGCTTCTTATGATCAATATCTCATTGCTGAAGCCTCTTTCCTTTACATTGTCCAGCCTCCATTGATTAGGATTAGTAGATTTTATTATGTATTTGTCCATCATTTATAGTCCTTCGTCAAAAGTAGCCTACATCAAACTGTCGTTTCGATGCAAAAGTGACGTAACTGTCATTTTGAATCAAGAAAAAGAATGTCGTAAAGTCTTCCTCCTCTAGATAGTGGATTGTACTTTTTCCATTGTATTTGATTTGAATTGTTAATATTTGAAATGTCGAAAGAAATTTTCTATTAGAAATTGAAAAGTGTCGTTTTAGTCTTCCTTTCGTTTTGAAGAAGAAATCGTTGAAGTTTCACTTTAAAGAAAATAGTTCAGATCTCTACTTACTTTTCCTTTTTTACATTATCACATTTAGGAAACGAAAAAACAAATACATTCATTTGCATTTACATTTAGACTATTTGCGGAAATGATTTAGGAAAAGTGCATTTAGTGTATGCTCTTTACTCTTTGTTGAAAGAATCGTTATCTTCTTTCCTTAGTAGCTAGGATTTTCATTGCTAAAAGAAAAATAAACGATTGTTTATCATTCTAGATTGCATATTTATGAATTTTACATCTAGATCACACGGTGAACCTTGAAAGGCAAACTTATAAAGAAGATCAACTCTAAAATAAATCTCAATGAACTTAACAATGCTTTGGAACCTAACGCAATGCATCTAGAAGTCTAGGCTAGAGACGTGTTCTGGCATCGTAAAACCTGGTAACTATTGTTTACATTGAAGGTTGGGTGATTCCTCCTCTTTGATACAACAAGTGCTAGTATGGACTCGTGGTCCCCGAACCATCAAGTATATATTGGGAGACCACATTAGGCTAATATCCTTTATCCATAGGAAGCCGTGTCTGCCGCCCTATCGATCACAATGCAGTGAACACAACATTCGGGAAGATTGATTATCGTACATAAGTCCTTGGTAATTTATTTTTAATTTACCACCAGAGTGTATATTGCAGTTTTGCGATTGATTTGGTAATCCCTCTGTCTAAATTTCAAGAGTATCCACTTTCATTCCTTTTCAACTCCTTAAAAGAAAAGGTCCATCAGAACACTTGTGACATCAGGCTCATTAAATATCGAAGGCAATTAGAGTCATATTTAGCTTTTTCTCGACTCTTAAAAATTGAGGAAGCAAAGTTGTGTCAAAGCGTCATTAAAATTTATTTAATTTGGAATAACATCCCTATTTCCTCATTGATCTTAGGTTGAGGTAATGGAGTCCACCAATCAAGGAATCCCTCTTGGGGGGAATCCTAGTCCTTTCTCTTCTTGGGGACATATCAGTGCTCCTTATATGGCTATATTGTCCCTTCTGGGAATCACAGTTTGCCTGCTGGTATGGCTATTCTCAACCTCTATTGTTCAAAAAACCATAATCCCTCAGCAATCAAATCAGCAGTTGGATGATACTAAAGTTGTTCCTTCACCTACTACTTCACTTGTTTCTCCCTCCCCTTCTTCCTCTTCACTTGGTGAAACTAGTGATACTAAAAACCAAGTAGCTGAGAAGAAGAAAAAAGGGAAGGATAAGAAGAATAAGAAGTCAGTAAAGAAAGGGGAAATAATGAATCACCTCGTGAAAATCCACACATTAAATATCCTAGACATCCTTGTCTAATTTTCAAAGGAAACCATTTTCGTTGAGATTTTCCTTGCATTCCATAGATCTTGAGAGAATGGTCTCCTCATTCGCATCATCTGGTGTCATAAACTTCTGGCGATCAGGTTGACAAAACACCATCAACAAGTGAAAATGAAATTCTTAGATAGGAAACAAAGGTCAAAACTCCATGTCTATTATGTGAAGGAGACCATCATCTTCCCCATTGTCCTTTTCTAGATGAGTCCAAGAGCATCTTGCATAATCGTCCTGTTTCACCATAGTGACTTCCACCTGGATACAAGAAACTCTTACCAAGTCTATCACTAGTTGAAAGAAAACTGATGTAACTCAATCATCGGCCAAAATGCCTATCATTGAAGGTAAACCTTCTGAGTTGATACTGGACCAAAGTCAACAAGTCAAAATGGAAGTCGACCCAGTCTTGCCTTCAGAAGGTCCACCCTCAGAGCATACTATTTCCAAAGAGAATGAAAACGATGTCGTTAAAATTATTTTTGTTAATGCAGAGTCTGATGAACTTGGGGGATATCCACCCTTTCCTTTACTATAGGAGGAAAGTCCCCCAGTTCAAGGGGTTCATCCAGCTGTTTATCTAGTACCCGCTCCAAGCAGTCTAGCCATTTCCTTCGATTGGAATCAACTAGATAACCCTATCTTCCGTCTAATGTACCATTCTGGATCATAGTACAAGTTTACAAAATCATCGTCTCTAGCACTATCATAGATGAAGGGGCTTCAATGAGTATCCTTTCCTCAACTACTTAGAAAGCACTTGGGTCACCATCACTTCTACCTGAGACACAAAATTTTTCAGGCTTTAACAAAGGAAGGAGTCGACCATTAGGGAACCTTCAGAAGTTGTCGATAACTTTGAAAAGGAAAACGATTCACTTGAGAATGATGGTAGTCCAAGGGCCATTAGATTACAATATACTCCTTGGGTGTGACTATGTTTATAGCATGGAAGCTATTGTTTCCACACTCTTTTCAAGTGATGTGTTTCCCGCATGAAGGAAAGATGGTACAGCTTATCGACCAACTTTAATTTCCTCGTTCAAACACAACTACACGTCAAAAATCATCCCTAAATGGTGTCTTTGTGTCAAGAATGTCTCTTAAACCTTAATTTCATCCTCCTAATTACCACAAGTAGTCTGCTGAATGTAACGAAGCTTAAGGGGCATGCACCCTGGTCTGCTTCGACAAGCGAACCCAACTAAGAAGATAGGTTTCCTTGTAGGTTATGTGATTGGTCTGAAACACCATTTCCTCATAGGATATATGATTGGTCTGAAACAACATTTCCTTGTTGGTAATGTGGTTAGCCTGAAACACCATTCCCTTGTAGGTAATGTGATTAGTCTGAAACACCATTTCCTTGTAGGTAATGTGATTGGTTTGAAACACCATTTCCTTGTAGGTTATGTGATTGGAAGTGTCGACACACACCATTCACCTTTGTCTGCGTTGCGGACAAAGCCAAGGAAGTGTTTTGTCTAACCGTGGATGAAACAATCCTGCTTAAACACAGTGACTTCCATATGGTGACCTGGAAACTCTCGTTTTGTCAATACCTGTGGGCATGCAAACCTTTTAATGCAAGTGAAAAATCACCAATTTCATTTTTTGTAGCTTTTTAGCATTTTTTCTTTTTAGCTTTTTAGTTTCAACTTCTAAGGTTAGGTGATTTGTCTAACCGCCATTCACCTTTGTCTATAGTGCGCGAACGAAGCAAAGGAATTGTTTTGTCTAGACGAAAGACAAAACTATCCTACCTAGCCTGAGTAGTTCCTTAGCTTTTAGTGTAGTTAGCTTCGTAATTTGGTCGTTTCTAGCCTACATAGAAAGGCAATGAGAAAAGTTTTGCATGGTGCCAGCTCGCTAAAAAATGAACCTACCAATGAGAGACATCTTTGACTACTGGAATGAGCAATGTTTCCGCAAGGTTCAAGCTCGTTGAAAAATAAACCCGCCACCGAGCAGATATTAGCACAAGGTTCAAGCTCATTAAAAAAAAACCCGCTTTCAGTAAATGACCTCTGTGATTTCATTGTTATCAGCCTTTTAAGCCTTCGTTTTGTTCCTACCCTCACCTCCATTATTTTGGCCGATCATATGCTTCCACTTGATTGTTTACCCTTTTGAGGAATAGCTACGATGAGTGACTCTATTAGCCACCCTCCTCACACTACCATGTTTTGAGAAGTTCCAAACTTACCTAGAACCAGTTGCTACCAAAAAACATCACTTGTTCCTCAAAACCAAGTCTCTTTTAAGCTCTTTCTAGACTCGTTAAATATGAAAAGGCTGTCGAGCTACTGGCCTTTCCAGCTCGTTAAAGTAAGGGGAAGCGCCATCCCTCCTCTACATTTTAATCTTTTTAGACCTGAGGGATCATCCGACAAAAAGATTGAGCGCTTGTCTTTTACGGCTCGCTAAACCTATCGAAAAGTCATCCCTTTCGTATTATCTTATAAATTTTCAGACTTAAGGGATTATGCTATGAAAAAGGACTGATGGAGTTTCATTTTCGTCTCTTTTCAAACTCTCTAAACATGAAAAGGACTGAGTTATCCTTGTCATTAAACTCATTAAAACAGTAGCGACAAACTTGTCCACCCAGACAAGAATGAGTTCCACTATCGCTAGGCTCGGTAAAACATAGTGACAGGTTTTCCCGAAGGGCAAATTATAGACCAAGCATATGTTATCCTCCTCAAGCTTGAAAGACATAAAGAGGTACTGGTCAGTAATGACTGGGGAAAAAGGTAAGAAAAATTTCAAAACTTCATTGGTAGCAGGGTGCTTTTGATCATGACACTTTCACTCCATGAGCATGATTGAGTCGGCTTGGGTTATTCCATTCACCGATCATATCACCATTGGTCCTCCACACCATCCATCTTTTGGGGTTAATGCTACCAATCCATCTCAGTGTCACCGATATGTTCAAGAGAATTCATTTATAGAATTCAGCACCTAGCTAATGCCCCATCGACTAAAATACCTTCACCCTCCATTTTTCATGACTGCCTTCCCTGAACCTTGTATCATTAGATCGCTTTCAGCTCCATAAAATCATTTTCTTCTTTTATTGTCACAGATGTGGGGTACATTAAGGCCCTCCTATGATGGGTCACTTCTTGTTGACATCAACTCATTATCTGAGAAGTTGACTTAGAAACAACCCTTTCAGTACTTTGAAGCTTGCATGCCTCAATGGCAAGTTTCTCACTTCCAGCGATAGGTTTACATCAATGGCCTTTGACCAAATGATTTTACGTGGTGTTCGACATCACATCATATATTCACACCATGTGAATTGTATTGTAGTACCTTGAGGATCATTTCATTATTGGTGATTCCTCTCACGTCTGTTAACAGCTTACATCATTGGTAGTTTTGTAACCTCCCCTAGATTTCGTAGTTTTATAGCCTCCATTGTGTTAGCTTATCATTTCATTATTGGTGATTCCTCTCACGTCTGTTAACAGCTTACATCATTGGTATTTTTGTAGCCTCCCCTAGATTTCGTAGTTTTATAGCCACCATTGTGTTAGCTTATGTGATCTATAATTGTGGACCTCCTAGCTAAACATATTCACCATCATAACTTTGACTAAAGGCATGAGAAACACCCTCATTCTCTCCCTTAAACATTCTCAGGAACAAAATCCAATTGACTTGCTCGAATTTTTCTTTTCACAATTCATACTCCTCCATTTCTTGATAAACCAGGAACACTGGTTCATGTCGGTTTACCCCCGTGCCATATTTAAGAATATGTCTCAGAACATACAGGGTACTCAAAGCGACAGAGTACTATAAATTGAGTTATGGGAGCAATGTGATGGAGCTAGCGCTAGATGGATGAATAGAATGAAGGCCGAATTGTATGCAAGAGAAATGACGCTCTTGTGGATGGTGAAGCCATGCAGAAGAGAATTTATAATTTGAAATGGGATGGTAATGTTCAAATTGTTTCCATGAGTATAAGGTGAGTGAATACATGATGATTGTGATAAGTCATATGCAAAGATTATTTAGACATTCATCTCCTATGATGATGTCAAATTTCATTCAAATGTAGGTTAGACAGGATGGATAGATTGCGGTTGATTATATGACTACATCACTATAGGACAGTCAATGTCATGGTTCTGGTAATCGTGCATCACAATCATTCAACTTATGGTTATGCAGTAGTGGTAAAACCATTATTTAAAAAACCCATAAATATAAAGCTCTATCATGAGATATGAAAACTATAATTCATTTTCTCGAATTATGATGAGCATCTATGAAATCACACCCATGATTAACCCATTCAATCATATGATAAAAATGATTTTTTTCTTAGAAAAACAAGGGAATAAAGGTGAGTACTTTACAATTTAATATACCATTTTAACAACTGATGGTAATACAGGTTTACGAGAGTAATTATATATTCACTACATGACTAATTATGAATCTTAATAGAAGAAAATAAAATAATGATCTCATACCTCCATTACGATATCAATGCAAAGGAGTTCTCTTTTTTGTACCGGAGCAATACAGGAAGTTTGTATGTAGTGTGAGATGAAATTTTGATAAGATATCGAATACATAGTCTTCAAATTTGAATCCTGTAGGATTCTCTTTGTATCTCAGTATGTTCTAAAAGTTAAGCTACAATAAGTTTTAATTATTGATGATGTTGCATGTGAATTTGTCCTACTGGAAGGATTACACTGAAAAAAACTACAAACAACACACTGGTATAAGAATTCTTAAATTACACTAGAAGTGTTAGTTAATGACGCCAAATAATTCAATTATTGGGCTCCAATATCTATAACAAGAAGACGTCATGTAGCTCAAAAACCTCATCTTTTTGGAACCAAACTAACCACTGATTATGTGGCCCTTCCATTTTATTGGAAAATAAACCTAAATACTACTGTTATGTGGATTTTTCTCAAGCCTAGATGAGTTAATGCTCAACAATATTTTCAATTTTTAGGAGTATGAAAAACTTAAACAAAACTCCTTTTCACTTACCCATGGATTTTTATCGAGCCCATGCTAGTTCGTGCTCTCTAATGTTTTTTATTTTTAGGAGTCTAAAAAGCTTATATAAAACTCCATAGGTTCCTTTTCCATAAATAATTTACCAAGGTTGGTTAAAGGAATAAACTTACACTTGGCAAATTTCCTTCTTTATTGTCTATCTACAAAGAAGGAAACATAGTTAGTAGTACCAAAATCATTATCAAACAACACACCTATACACATATATGTAGAAAGTTTAATTAAATTATACAACAGAACTTATAGTGGTGGATTAGCAACAAGATAACTCCCCTTTCTAACCAACTGCATTTTAGAATTTTGAAGAACATGTTTGGTAAAATCCTCTTTAGAGAGCTTCTTATGATAAACTTTCTATCTATGTCCATTCATGAAAAAATAAGTCTGATATACATCGCTAGCTTTTATCTTCACCAAGACATTATCATATATTTTATCTACCTCATAAGGTCCAAGTCACTATGTCATTAATTTCCCTTTCAAATCCTTAAACCTGTTTTCATACAACAAAGCTTAGTCACCTCGCTGAAAAACATTTCTTCTTAATAAAATTATTGTTCCATTTGGTTCTATGATCCTAAACAAGCATCATCCTTTGAAGAGACCCTTATCTAATCTTATCCAATGCACTCAATTCCATTAGCCTTTGTTTATGTGCCTCATATAAACCCATTCCTAGGTGCATGGAAGTTATGAAGGTTTTAACTTGGAATTCTATTGGACGAAGTACCTGTTTCTTGTAAACCAAATCATAAGGAAAACGTCTTTTTGTGTTTCTCTAGGTTTTCCTATAGGCCTATAAAGCCTCTAGTAACCTATCATCCAAATATTTATGATCCAGTTGTATTGTCTTGGTGAAAAATGGCCTTGATTACTTTATTGGTAGATTCTACTTATTGATTCACCTAGGGGTGGTAAGGTGTATATTTCTAGTGTCTGATTTTATACTGCTCTGTAATAGATTTAACCAATTTGGAAGTGAATTGACTGCCTTGAACATTTACTGTCTCCCTTGTTACACCAAAACGGGTAAATATCTCTTCAAATAAGAAATCAACAATAGATTGTTCAGTAGCAGAATATAGTGATTTATCCTCTACCCACTTTGTTTCATAATCTCTACATACTATAATATATTTCTGTTTTCTAGATATAAATCTAATTCCCATTTATTAAAAGGATTGATGAATACATCTACTTGAAGAGGCATTTCATCTGCTAGGATAGGATTCCCCATCCCTTAACAATCATTACAGTTGGCCACATATTTCTTTGCATCCTTAAAGATGGTGGACCAATAATACGCAGATTGTAAAACTTCATATACAGTTCTTTTGTCGAAACAATTTGTACCACACAGGTCATTATGGAAAGATTTTAGAATGTATTCAATCTGATATCCTCATACACATATTAATATTACCAAATATGGTGGAGTGTGGTATAAACAATCCTCATGCCACATATAATTAGCACTAAGTTGTATGATTCTATGTTTTCCCCTTGAAAACAATTCTTGTGGAAACTTTGTTGTAACCAGGTAATTAGCTACATGTTCATACCAAGGATTATAAGTAGAAAAATAAAATAGATTCTCATCCGGAAAATCATGAGTAACTGGTGCACTATCACCTCAGTGGACAAGTTTCGACATAAAATTTGTGACAAGATTATATTTTCCTGGTCTATCAATTATAGTAATATTAAATTCTTGTAGTGGTAAAACCCATATAGTAGCACGTGTTAGTGCTCAAATCTACCTTAGGTTGAAATAAGGTAAAAGGCTACATCAAACCATGCCCAGCCTCGTAGCTAGCCCTACGAGGAGAGGAGAGGGCTCTCTCCGGGTCAATCTCGGCAAAATATGATCGATGAGACTCGAGATGATTGAAATAGAAGCTAATTTTAGGCTACGTATGAAGTACAAAGGTTTGCTTTGAGTTTTTAGGAGTTTTTGTGTTGAAACAGGGAAAGGAAAATTTGGGCTTGGGGACGAGGCACAGTTTCTGCAGAGGTCTGAATGGGGCAAGGAAGGCGATCTCCTTGATGCTTTTAAAGGGAATGAATGGGTAGATCAAACTGGTTAGGAGATAAGGAGAGCAAGAAGGTTTCAAGGATTCTCCTTAAACATGTGAGAAGATTGAACATCAAACAAATTTAAAGGCAGAGCATAACAATCTATGGATTCTACCTTAACACTTCATTTGTTCAATTGCAGAAGGTGAGAGAAGGAAAATGATACGCATAACAACTTACAATTACTAAGAGAAGCACACCATCAAAACATAAAGCCAGATGGATTCCAAACAGTGCTGCAAAACCCTGGTCTTCCCTTAGCAAAAAATGTAGAGAAAATATGTACAATAGTATGCCAAAGCAATCCCAAGTGTCCAACCTCTCCAACCTCTGAAAATGATTGATAAATTACATAATATAGGCAAGCCAACCCATTCCCTTGCCTCCAGGGGTCGAGCTCATCATCCTAGGAGTTGTTTCAACCAATTCTAAACAAAGCACTACAATCTAGGCAGTCAAAACAACTTGCCTCTATAAGGTAGGAAACCAATTCATTCATTAAATTTTCACTCTTTGGTGAATGAATTTTCTAGAAAAAGTAACATTACATCATGTTTAATCAATTAAATCAAGCTGGGTAAAAAATCACATCAAGAGGTGAAACTAGTCATAACTGGACGAAATTCTGAGCTGGAAGGTGAAAATTTGACCAGAAATCTCTATGCGCCGCACGCATGAGCTCTATGCGTCATGCGCCTTTCAGCCTGATATTGGGGCACTTCCCAACACCCAATTTGAGCTCATGATAGCTTGTTGGAAAGCCCTAGATGTCTACTTTCCAACCAAAGTGGAATTCTCCAATTTGGTGTCCATTTGCACCTCCAAAAGTTCATTCGCGCAAGACTTCTTGCTGTGTGTCAAAATAGGGGCAGTCAGGTCATTTTTTGCATTCTTTTTTACCTTTTGGGGACCCATAACTCACCCAAACTTCTTGTCCAAGTACCAAAATGCATGATTCTCCATGAAAAATCAAAAACTGCAAGCCATTTGTGATTTGGACCTCGCAATCTTATGGGTCGCGCGCGGCGCATGACGCACACGGGGGCGCGCAGCGCACTAGGCTTGAGGCACGCGACACTTAGAGCCTGGCATAACATCTATTTACAGGAGACCTTTGGAGGCCTTTGTGGTGTCAAAATTAGGTGAAGGATAGCTCGTTGGAAAGGTCTTTGAGTCTGCTTTCCAACCTAACTAGAATTTGTCAATTTGGAGTTCATTTTCATTGTCAAAAAGCGAAGCTCCCAAGACTGGTCAAAATGTGCCAAATGAGGTTGCCTCAAGGAAGAGTGCTGTTGCAGTCAACTTTTGAATGCCTTCCTCAACTCCAAATTGAGCTCATGATAGCTCGTTGGAAATATCATTCCGTCCAGTAATCATTAAATTCATCGAGAAAGTAATTTGGCCAACCAAGCTAGGAGAAAACTTGATTTTTCCAAGGTCACTTGAGAGGTGCATCAATTCTCCCGAGGCGATTGTATTTTTGACATTTCTCTAAAACCATGAAACCTATGTAAAAAGTGAAGGATTTTTGTCTTCCTTGGCCTATTGCGGACAAAAAGCTCTCTCATGTTTTCAAAATTCATCTTTTATTGCTCTGAAACATCATTTTAGTGAAACCTATCCTCATGTGTGAAACAAGGAATTTTGTCGAAATGAATCGAAATGAAGGGGATAAGGGGCTTCTAAATTCTTGGGGAAATTTTTGGTAGTAGGGAGGGATGTTAGGAAGCAGGCGAAAGTGGAATCTCAGATATTGAGTGACGAGAATCGGTCCAAAAGGAAAAAACACAGGCCCAACCTAGAAAATTGCCACGTTGTAGCAAGAAACTAGGGTTTGTGTAAAAATGAGGAATTTGGGGGATCTCACTGATGGGAAGTGTTTAATAAGGTACATTAAGGATAGGGGAAGGTGTTTGAACATCTGGATACAAGTTTTGCTAATGATTCGACCATTCAAGAGAAATTGCCTCCAAAACCCTAAGAGAGGGAAATGACCTTACCTAGGCGCAACTGAAGCATGAACAAGGTGTCAAATGACCCAATGGAGCTTGACATGATGATGAAAACCCTCTGAATAATCGTACACTTAGCTGAATGGTGACATGGACCGACATTTGGACAATTTTGAAAAGACTGAAAACAAACCCCAGACCTGATGCCTAGTGACCAAATTTTGCTTGAAGACTTATTGAAATGACAAAATTTGACCTTGACACATTAAAATCACTTTGTAAGAGCATGTTTTATCACTGAAAGAAGGCTGCAAAGACTGACACAAACAGCACGTGCATTGGCGATAGGTTTATTCATTAAAAATATAATAGTTGAAAGATCTATGTGTACAAAAATGTCATTCTCAGTTATATAAAGTCTAAATTTATTAATGGCATGAACTAACAATAAGAGTTCTCTTTTAGTGATTGGTAATTTAGTTCTATATGAGAGAGATTTTTTCTAAAAAATAGATGGCATAGGGAATTTGATTCTCTCTTTGGCCCAAAACAACTACCAAAGTTGTGTCTAATGCATATGTACACGTGTCAAAAGGGAGGTCCCAATTTGGTCCTCTTAGAATTGGAGGAGTTGAGAGTTTTTGTTTAAGAGTTTCAAGTGAAATTTAACACTAAGAATCCCATTGCAATTCCACGTCTCTGGTTAAAAAAATCAACAGAGGAGAGGCTATTGTTGTAATTTTTTGAAAAAAAATCTATAATATCTTGCATGCCCTAGAAAAATTCTAACCTCTTTTTGGAAGCTTGGAGTTTTCATGTAAGTGATTATTTCAATCTTAGTAGAATCTACTCTTACCCTAGTTTGAGAAATATGATGGCCTAACACAATTCCCTCTAGAAGAACCATTCTATATTTTTTATTTCTAAGGGCAAGTTTTGTCTCTTGACATTTGATTAAAACATTCTCTAGGTTGTCTAAACCTTCTTGGAAATCTTACCCATATATTGTGAAGTCATCCATATAGACTTCCATATAGTCTTGGGTTAGGTCAGAAAAAATAGCAAGGACAACCCTTTGAAAGGTGCAAGGGGCATTGCATAACCCAAAAGGAAGCACCTTATAGGCATACGTACCCCATGAATAGGTAAATGTAGTCTTTTCTTGGTCTTCGAGTGCAATTTAAATCTGATTATAACAACTAAATCCGTCCAATAAAGATAAATTCTTCTTCCTAGAAAAAACATCTAATACATTATTAATGAAAGGAAAAGGAAAGTAGTCTCTAAAGGTAGCCTTATTTAGTTCCCTAAAATCCACACAAATCCTCCATTTAAAGTTTTTCTTAGGTACAATGATTAGTGGTGATACCCACTTACTATAAAAAAATGGTAAATGAAGTTAGCATCTAAGAGCTTTTCAAGTTCTTATTTTACTATATCTTTTAAGGTTGGGTTCATCTTTCTTTAAGGCTGCCTTACTAGTCTAGTTTCATCATTTGTATGTATGTGATGCATGTATATGTCGGGTTGGATCCCTTTCATATGAAAGTAATCCCTTGAAAATGAACCACATTGCCTTTTAATCATTTGAATCCATTGTTCTCGATGCTCCACTTCTAGACTAAACTTAACATATAGACATTTCCTAGGGTTAATTTCAACAACATGCACAAAGGACTCTTTACCTTGACCTTTTTCTATTATGGAAAACAATGTGGTGGTAGAGGAATGACATGCTTCCTGAAATTGAGAACTGAAAATGTTCTTCTATTCTTGAAAGGATTGTGGATGATAAATACATCTCATTGTATTTAAGAACAAGTTCAAAACTTGATATTTGGTTTATTCTTGAAGACATTTAGACTGTTCAATTGTTAACAATGGTGCAGTACATTTGTCCTCTCCATATGTGCTCTCTATCCATATGGCGATTTTTGTAGCAGGTTGAGCAAGAGGAAATAAGGTAACTTTTTGGCTTTTACATCCATTCGAAATTGTCATGTCTCCAGTCCTACACCCAATAAAGGCATCATCAATGGTTAGCCAAGGTTGTCCCAATACTACTGGATGTCCAGGTCTCTAGGATTTTGGATGGATCATAAAGAATTCTAGAGGATATTGCGAGGAATCTAGTATGACTCTTATGTCATCCAAGCTTCCTACATGTTTAGATGCATTGATGTAGACATATCTTTCATCTCAAATGCTCAAGCTCTCACCCAAATCATGAACACTTTTCTTAGTACCTATATCTAACTACACCCACCAAGACTCTTCATGCACTTATTTTCTCAAACCACACTTATACACTGGGTTAGGATTAACATGTTATGAAACCAGCTCACAAAAATATAGAGAAGATAGATCAATTCCTTACAATTCAGCCTCTTCGAGGGGGCAACCTCCTCTACATTACACAAATGAAAAATTCTTGGATGATACAAATGACTAAATGCCCCTTCTATATATATCAGTGTAAGGAGTCATAATATAACCAAGCCAACATAAAAGTAATCACATAAGGGCACAACAATAACAATAGTGGGTTTCTATGGGGCACACTAATAACAATATGCAGACAATAGGGGCGCAATAATAACAATAAGGGATACAATGATAATAGTAATGGGGGAATCACTACTATTATAGGGACCTAACAAGCCCCTCTCCTTTTGAAATGCGTTGTCCTCAATGCTCCAGTAGTTTTGGATGCTTTTAAATAAAATTCTCATCCTCCCATGAGAAATATTCAGCGAATAAGTTCTTCCACTTTATGATATACTCTGAAATTGATTGATTTCATAATTGTCGAGTTCTTTTTTCTGTGACTGCTTCCGATTCCAATATGATTTTTCCTTCCTCTTCAAGTTTTGGTAATATTGTTTGAACTAGGATCTTGTCACATATAACCTTCTGTAAACATGAAACATGGAAAACTAGGTGCACTCAAGAAGTTGAAGGAAGCTCCAATTTGTATGCCATAGTACTAATATTTTGCAACACCTTGTCGAGACCATAATACTTTGGTGATAATTTATTATCCTTCTTATCTTGATTGAGGGGCATTTGTTTATATGGTTGTAGCTGTAGGAATACCCAGTTACCTACATCAAAACTTCTTTCACTGCGATGTTGATCTACTTGTTGTTTATTTCTATTCTGCGCCAACGTGAGGTTATCCTTTAAGAGTTGGAGAACTTGTTGTTGATGGTCTATGTGATGTTCCATTGTTTGAACCTTAGAATTTTCTCTCAAATGTGATGTGATGGATGGTCGATGATATCCATAAAGTTCCATAAATGGGGTCATTTTTGCTGTGGTATGGAAGGAAGTGTTATACCACCATTCAGCAAGAGGTAACCATTTGACCCATTGTGTCTCTTTATCAGATACAAGGCAACGAAGATATTTTTCCAAACATTTGTTTATTGTGTCATTTTTCCCATCAGATTGAGAATGATAAGATGAGATATGAGCTAACTGAGTATCGCCACAAGAAAATAATTATGTCCAAAAATTTCCAGTGAAAATGGGATCTCTGTCATTTACAATAATCTTTAGGTTTCCACGTAGCTTTCGAATTCTTTCCATAAATGCAGTAGAAATTGTACTGGATTTAAATGGATGTGATAATGCACACAAGTGTGCATACCTGTTGAGTATGTCAACTACCACCGTGATGACACTCCCTCCTTTGGCATTCGGTAAACCTGTGATAAAATCCATTGAAAACTCCTCCAAATGTTGGCTTGGAATGGATAAAGGTTTTAATAGACCTAAGGTATTAATTGTTTCAACTTTATTTTCTTGGTAAACCAAAGTTTACACCACAAACTTTTGAATATCCGATTTAAGGCCATCCCAAAAGAGTTCTTCTTAACCCTGTGGTAAGTTTTTAAAAAAATTGAGTTCCCTCCTAAGGGAGAAGTGTGCAATGTTGGAAATAATACTGAGAGGGGGGGGTGAATCACTATTATCAGATCAGATAAAACTTTTCAATTTCATACTCAGATTCATATACGCTACTTCAATTAAGTAAACCAGCGTATACACGCGACTGTGTCTAGCGAAACTAGCGTATACCCAGAGATCTTATAATTCAGTTAGCTTAATCTTCAGTGAGTGCATCAGAACATTATTAAGCATATTAACAGTAAACAAGTGCAGTATAACAGAACAGGACATCACACAAGAGCCACACACATGAACACCATGATATAAGGTGGAAACCCAATGTGGGTGAAAACCACCTGCTGCAATTCGTTTCTTTCTTCTTTAATGAGAAACTTCTTTTACAATATACTGGTGCAGTCCTTTACTAGTATGTAGGCTACAACCTGCAGAGGGCTACAACCCTCTCTCGTTTTCCACTACTTCTGGAAGGGAGCTACAACCCCCTCAGCTCTTGTACTAGCTGATCCATTTACTAGTACGTAGGTGCTGACCCTACAATCTTCAGGGACCACGTTTCATCAATTTTCAGACTGGATCCAAGAGTACAAAAAAAACATTACT